>SRHC01002051.1:5020-56316 GCA_004794325.1 Pomacea maculata
GCCTCCTGTCTCTGACCGGCCCGCCAACTGGCCCGCCCGCCCGCCCGTATTTATACTATATACACATTATTGGGTAAAACTGAGTTAACTATATTAGTCCGGCCTTCTAAAACCATCCCAATTTCTCATGATGGAACAGTAAGTCGTTTGCAAGTTGTGCTAGTGTCTCGGATATAAAAAAAAAATGTAAAGAAATATTTGTCAGGTGGGTGACAGCTTTCTCAATAACATCCCACTCAAGAAATGCAAGATATAATCGACCACATGAATAGTAAACATCAATGACAGAGTCTCCCCTGGATTCATGCAGGTTAAAGGTGAGGCCACACTGACCTCACCGAGAGCTTGTCATAGAAACATCCAGGGCGCAGAACTTCGACACAAACCGTCCTGCTTCTATACCTTGGCAACATTGTGACAATAATGGGCATTTGTAATGCACAGCATCACGACCAAGATCGCACTCGCTGCGCAGACAGTAATGATAAATGAACAGATAGTGGAGGGTGGGATACCTACAGGCACAGAATGTAAAGCAATGGATGGAGGTATGAAAGATAGTGTAAACAGTTGGAGCCGTACTTGATGGTTAACATGACAGACAGCATTTTAAGGGAGTTAAGGATAGTATATCAGGGATTGTACTTAGTTAATAAACAGGTTTTCAGAGAACGTTTGAATGTAGCCTTGGAGTCCGAGTGGCGAATGTGATGTGGAAGAGAGTTCCACTGGTGAGCAGCACAGAGGGAGGACGTCCGTTGCCCGTATGTGACTGTCTTTGTGGGAGGGAGGGATAGAGGGAGTCTGATGAGGAGCCAAGGATTCTGCAGGAGTGTGGACAGACAAGATTTCAGTAAAGTAGTTGAGGGGAGGAGCCTTCAGAAAATCCATATCATAGAGTTGAGTCTATCCTAGCTTTAAATGATGAGAACTGAATGAGCGAAGAAGTGTGATTATATGTAATAAACGATATTTTTGTAACTCTACTTTTCTGCGTGTATCCATTGAGCACATGGTGTTTTTGCTGAATAAAACAATCAGGCACTGACACAGAATTACACATATTGCAGCCTTCCAGGACTTCGTGTTGTGCAAATCTATATTCAAACTGAGGAAAAGACGAGAAAGAAATTTAATTGTTTTAAATTTTTTTAAAGTTAGCATTCAACATTCAGACCGATTATGTCAATTAATGAGTATTAAATCAACGCACATTCTTTCTCTCTCTCTGACTGGGAAGTTTGTTTACTTGACATACACACGTCGCACAAACCAAATGTCCAAGATGTACATACCGACATGATTTAATGTCAGAAAAAATAATTTTCCGCTCACAGATCAAGCAAACGAGGACTTTCACTGCCGTCCAAGAAAAGGTGGTGAAAACAAACTTAAGTGCACTTCCTGCCCTTTAACAAACTTATCGCCACCAATAAAACTATTCTCTATTTCCCGCCAAATATCGCACATTAACCAAAGAAGTCCATTTACTGTTCGAAGTAACCCCACTCAAAACATAAACTCCACCTTTCTACCAGAATGTAAAGTACAGACTAATTACCCCATACTTTCATCGTCCCACACTCACACCTACCTCGCAAGACACATGGGAGCTGGACAGACTACCAGCATTTCCATCAACAAAGGATCCATAATGAGTCGTCGACTAGCGAAAGTACAATAGATAAAAGTGACCTGAATGTCAGGTGCCATGACGTGGGTAGAATCGACCTTGTCGGTGGGGTGTCTCCTGGCCTGCGTGTGGGGAAAAAAGTAGTTTTCATAAGGTAATGTTGCAAGCTCAAAACCAGATGTTGAACCAGTTTCTAGTTAATGGGATGCAAAAAGCTGAAAGCTTGCAAAAGCCGAGTTCGATAAAAGGTGTTGAGCCTGTGTTACTGAGGTTGTTACAGTGTTTCCCTGCTGACAGTCGGGTTACACTCTGAGGCTCAGCAATGATGTTTATTCTAAAACTTGTGGTCAATATGGGCTTTGTGGTTGAGAAAGAAACCTTGCAATGAATATACTCGATTTAATCCATTCACCCACCCACTCACACTTCAAGGGGGACTCATGCTGCAAGTATGTGACAATATTTCGCAGTTTACCTTCAATACGCGACAAAGGCCCTGGGACACACAAGGTGTCGAGCTCTGTACTCTAGCCCCTATCAATATACAGGGGACGATTTATAATGATCACAACGTCAGCTACAGTTCAAACTAGATTCATGCACATCTCAGGCCCTCGGTTGTTGTCTGCTCTGGAGCGGTATTCATGAAGCGAAGGTAAGTTGTTTCCCAGGGAAAAAGATGGAGGAAGTTCAAGAAATTCTAGACCCAGTCTCGAACCCGTGGATATTGCTCATGTTATGAATCGTTACCCAACGAATCTTTGCCTCTGGACCCAGGAATAAGACAGAATACCTGGTCTGGACGTTTGCTTTATAACCACGGAGACACGCTTGATTTAGCGGGGATAACGACTTTGCACCATGAAGACGGCCACTGACCGCACTGGTGACGCCGCACTGCCGCTTCGCCTGATTGCTTCCTGACCTGCTACGGTTTTTTTACGTTGTGTAACACGCGCACACAGCATTCTTAAGCGACTGGCTTGATTACACGAGTTTGACCTCAGATATAACCACGACATCAATTAACCCATTTCTCATTGTGGCACATTTTCGTGTCCTACACGGATATCACCCAGATGACAAAATACCTCCAATACGGGTGGGTGGAAGGAATACTCTCTCTCTCACCACACACGCACAAATGCATATGTGCACGCACCATGCACAACACAGGCGAGAGAACAGTAAAATGAACCAATCCTGCACACAGACACAAACTCAGACAGGATTGATGACAACAATTTCCCCGTTATCATCTTTGTCTGTACCAGGGGCTAGGGAGGCCCTTTCTGTTACCTTTAGCAATACTTTTAAAGGACAGAACAATGCAGTAGGTGGCACAGTGTGATTCGCCATTGTAATTTGCTTTCACAAAAAGTTTTCCGGGTCCACCCTTGACACCTGGGCAGTAACCTCTGACGACAAGAAAATAGGACTTCCGCGCGGATGTGCACTGGACCATCTGCATTCATTCCGGAAAAAGTCAAATGCTAATGAGTTTCTTAACGAACATGTAACACCAGAGGTCTTTAATTACGACACTAAATAAATAACTTTGTTCCTTCATGCATAAATAAGAGACACTGTGTGTTTCCTATTGATCTCTCCTTCAAGTCTCGACTCTCGACCTGTGGTGGGTGTGGTCTTGAAGACAGATAGTGTCGAGGTTAGAAGAGGCACCGATGATAGAGGCTGTCCTGCTGATGAGAGAAACATCGAGATAGGGAAACTGCATCTTCGTGTTAAACTTAAAAATGCTAGTTCATATAATAGTTCAATGGATCGAGAAAAACCGTAAGTCGAAACTCCTGGCAAATCGTATTCTATCTCTGTAGTAACAGCAATATCTCTTCACACCGACACAATGTTTTGTTCAAACTGAAGTCTTCATTGTGTCGATAATCTTTAGAAAATGAGATCGCAGGGAGAATAAACTAAACCAAAACAAAACAGGAGCGTCAGTGTGGGAAAAAAACGAAAGTCGTCGTCGTCGTCATCAACAGAAAGCTTGGATTAATGAAAAGTTTCTGCTGCTAGTTTTACACGAGGAGTAAATAATGACGTAAGCAGTCGTTACAATAGAGCGAAACTTGTATGCAGCAATAGACTTGTGTGTTTCTTCTCATCTTTTTTTTTTTTTTTTTTTTGCCAGTTGTAGAAACGTGCACGAAAATCATTGGTCTGTGAAGTCGCACGCTCGATGCAAAGTTTTAGCAGACGATCGTGTTTCGTTAGCTGGAGCTTTCAGCCCGAGCGAGTGGAGAAAGAAATGATAATAATTAAAAAAAAAAAAGAAAAGTGGAGGGGGTGAGGACACCGACACCCGGTTTCTAATTTTGGGATCTTATCCCTATACCCGTGTTTGCCTATCCGGGTGTTTACCTTTGAGTAACTACTCCTACCCCGACTCCAACCCTTTCTTGAACTTATCCTACACGTTACCTTGGTGATAGCACACAGTACACGTGTCGCTGTCTCGTGCCTTGTGACGATCACTTAACGTCATTTTAGGTTCACGTCACCTGATGACGTCGCTGTTTGACGTAAGAACTCCGCTGATAACAATGGTGAGCAAGTCTGTTGCTAAATATACACCTAAAGTTTTATACATCCTGCGATGTTCATCCCACCCTCTGAGCCACGTGTTGGAGTGCGCGCCACCCCACTCATGCCTTTAACCAAATTATTCATGTTTCCTCCGACAGGTGGACCGTGGGGGTGTGGATGTACACAGGTCGTGTGAGTTGTACTCCATGATTGTATTAATTTCTGTTGCGAATTTCTTGTTCTTTCCCCACCCCACACACTCACTCAGTAATATCGGGGTATCCGCTCTCTTACAGCTCTGCTTGCGCACCCGGTTGGTGTGTCGCTACCCTAGATACCTGCCTTCCTTGACCCCGCCACTGCTATCGACTGGCGTGTGACGTGGCGAGTGTTTGTGTACAGCGGTGCCACGGAAGTGAATGCGTCGTCAGCGTGTAGCGGATGTCAGCCAATCAAAGCGCTGCACGGCGATAACGAAAGTTTAAAAATAGCGTCGAGGGGAATTGACAGGACACATGACAATGCCGGCGGTGGACCTGTCAGTCATTGGCGGCATGACACTGTGTGCCTGGCTGGCATAACCCGCACGGACGTCCGCGGAGGAGGAGGAGGAGACTTTCATTGACCCTCGCGTCGACTTGATTATTCACGCGACTGTGTGACTGTGTGTGCGCCCCCACGCGACGACGCCAACTTTGCTGTGTATGTGTGTGCGGTCGGCTGTGCGCGGGTATCAATCGCCGTCACCAATAGCCGTGTGATCGCCAATTTTTTTTTTTCAACTGACGGGAGTCATTTTCATTGCCGTGGGCTGTGAGGTTATCGATGTACTTTCATCTTGTCGATCGTCGTCGAAGGTGTCATCGCAATCGAGACGTCGCGCCTGTCCCTCCTCCTCCCCTTTTCCCCCTGTAGACATCAACACCCATCTCATCCATCATCCACCCTCATCCAGCATCCCCCACCCCACTACCTTACATGACGTCACAGACTTGAGAAGTGTTCATCCTTCAGCTCGTTGGAATAAAACATCTGACATCGCCAGCGAGACCGCTGTCGTGTAATTGTAACGCCACAGGGTCACGATAACTTTAAAATAATAATTATAGAACGACGCAGTTGTCGTCTGGCTTGTATCAGGCTTTAGGCCACTTACCCAGTGGATCAGACACACGTCACGTCACGTGGACAAAATCGGCCAACCCACCCACCCACCCGCCTCCTTTCCTCTCCTCTCGCCCAACCTTGCACGTCTTCGACACACGGGGTGCAGTAGGTAGGTGACGAGGAGAAGTACAGCTGTTGTTGTCGGCGGGCTTTGCTGTGGAGTGGATGTCGTATCTCTCTCACGTGACCTAGCTTTGTGGACACGATAGTAAGTGACAGCTTATCTCCTTGCTACCTGTGCACCTGTACCATCGCTGTCACTTCGCCTTTCTCTAGTTTCGTCGCCGCACGGCAAGAACATCGGCAAGGGGATTTGCTCCTACACAGGCAAGTTTCGTCACCTGTCCACCCACTGCACCTCTCTGTTTCCACTTCCACCCCTATATTAATGCCTTATTATCTCGAGCATCATGTTTACCTGTCAGAAGAAATTACTGGTACTCTTGGCCGTGGTTTATGTCTGCTGTGCCATGTACCTGAGCTTACGGGTCATGTTTCTCGACGCCGGGGCTATCAGCGTGCTAGAGTTATCGGGCCTGGCGAAGTGTGGCAGTGTTCACTGCAACGATGACACAACAAACCACCTCAGTAGAAGCCAGACAACTCAGTGGAAAATGCCAGAGCTTCTGGTCTACCCTAGCCTGTTGAACCACTCGGACGACCGCATCACTAATCAGCTGGCGTTCGTGCCGAAGTCGGTGAGAGAGTTCATCGCCAAGGGTCAACCGGTTCCCAGCAAGAAAATCTACCTCAGGGACGGTCTCGGGGGCTGGAACATCCCCGCGGGGGACAAGCTGTTCCGGGAGCAAAACTGCAAGGTGCAGGCCTGCATCCTGACGGAAAGGTACGAGGACTTCAAGTCAGCAGACGTGGCCTTGTTCAAGGGGCCGCCAGGGGGGGAAGCTTCCATGCGCAGCCACCTGCTTCACCAGATCTGGGTGCTGTTCCTCCTGGAATCACCTGTCCACTTATCCCCAGCGCCGCCTGGAATGTCCGACTTCAACTGGACCTCCACCTACCGCCATGACTCCACCATCGTCGCTCCTTACGAGAAATACGTCCCGCACCTCAATGCCTCCAAGATGCGCCCCCCCTCGAAGAACTACGCGGAAGGCAAGACCAAGATGGTGGCGTGGTTTGTCTCCAACTGCGGCGCCTCTAACAACCGCCTGAAATACGCCAGAAAGCTGAAGGAACACGTGCAGGTGGACATCTTCGGAGCGTGCGGCACCATGTCCTGCAGTCGCGTCAACCAGGACCATTGCTTCGAGATGCTGAACAAAGACTACAAGTTCTACCTGTCCTTCGAGAACTCCAACTGCCGTGACTACATCACGGAGAAGTTTTTCGTCACTGGACTGCAGAACGACGTGGTGCCCATCGTCATGGGCGCAGCCCCCGAGGACTACGCGCGTGCTGCACCTCCACACTCCTTCATCCACGTGGACGACTTTGAGTCCCCCAAGGAGCTGGCTGACTATCTGCTGAAGCTGGACAAAGACGACGTGTTGTACAACGAGTATTTTGCCTGGAAGGGGCAGGGCACCCTCATCAACACCTTCTTCTGGTGCCGGATGTGCGCCCTTGCCCACGACGTGAAGGAACGTGGAGCTTCGTGGTTCGAGGACGTCGCCAAGTGGTGGAACGGACCCGGGGTGTGCATCGGTGCGGACAGCTGGCGACAGCATCCAAGGGATTCACCACTCATCGCCAAGCCGGCGGTCACGCTGCCACGTTCGTGATGAAACCTTCCTGGTCTACATTGTAAGTGTGTATGTGTGTGTGTATGTGTGTGTGTGTCAGAGAGTGAGAGATCAGCGCATGCCGTCCACAGTTGAGGGCGCGTGAACCACACCGGAAGACTTGTGTGCAGACAGGTCTGAGAACGGCGAAAGTCTTTATGCAAATATATTTTTTTCGGTGACGAGTTTTGTCTCCTCGAAAAACGCATCGGCGGAGACATTTTTCGGTGATTGGTAAAACTGTTACTGATTTATCATTGTTCGTTACCACATCACTACAGTTTTCTGTGTGTGCGTGTATATACAAATAATTTTTGTCGAACAGAGAAGTCATTGAAATGTGTTACTGGCGATTGTTACGTGTATCTGAAGTTGTGCAGTCTAGTCATGTCAGTGTGTTTGTGACTTGTGATTTAGATGAGATTTCCTTAACACCCACATGTGCCTCCACAGGGACATCCGTTACTGATGAATTCCGTTGCGAGTTCTACATCCTACAACCACAACTCGTCCGCCATTTGTTTTTTATTGCTGTTGAGCTGGACACTGTTGAGGCTTTGTGCTAAAGCTGACTGATTTATTGAGAATGTTACAGAAAACGGGAACAAGGCGTGCAGCAG
Source organism: Pomacea maculata (assembly GCA_004794325.1). Classification (NCBI taxonomy): domain Eukaryota; kingdom Metazoa; phylum Mollusca; class Gastropoda; order Architaenioglossa; family Ampullariidae; genus Pomacea; species Pomacea maculata. The sequence continues at coordinate 12,733 of SRHC01002051.1, forward strand.
GTGTTTGTTGATGAGTAATCCTCAGTTACTCAGGAGTAATAAAAACCGCGTGCGTGTGTGTGTGTGTGCGTGTGTTTGTGTGTGTGTGTCCACTCATGCAAATACAGTTAATTCCGAGAAAACTATTATTGTGAAATCCTCTCCACTAACTGGTACTGAAACGGGTCTGCTTTAAGATCTGCTCAATATTCATGGTCTTGTGTGCTCGCACGCGTGTTCAGACAAATCATATAAACCATGTTCTGGTTTTCTCAGTTTTCACAGAAAAAAATACATTCCAGATATGACTGCAAAAACAAGGCATGATGTAGTAGATATCATCTACATACAGGTCTGTAATGTTTATAGTCTGTATGGATGCCATCTGTTGATAAATGCTGACAGCAGGTCGCTTGTATCTCGCACACCGTGCAGTCCTCATACATCATCGGTCTTCAGTAGGATTTCATTCCTTGTTTCTGATGTACTGTGCAGTGAAAACCACTTACAGTTTGTTGACAGATATCCTGCTCACTAACATTGTTTGTTTTTGGTAAAACCATTGCTTATTATGTACTAAATATCCTTGACAGAAAATCCCATATTTTTCTTGCATAATGACTTGATGTTTGAGTCTCGGGGTATGTTTTGTAAACAATGTTTAATGATGTTGCTGTTGTGTGGAACAACAGCCTCGTTACACTATCTGAAGACGAAATGTGTATTTTACAGACCTGTGTAGTCTTTTGACCTGTTTACAGAGATTGCGCCATAGGGTGGAGACCACCAGCAACTACAACGACACGAACTGATGATGTTATCACATTGACCTAGCCTTACTAGCTGTGATGTTCAGTCTTTTTGTCTCATGTATTGTTCATTCGGTGCTGTTGATGTCCCAGACGTTGTGTCCCTGTTATAAGGCTATCTGTGGGTTGTACACTGCGTTACAGGGTTATGTATGTGTGTCTACAACTGTACATTGTGTTACAGAGGTATCTGAGTCCCCAGAGCTGCACATTGTTTGAATTATTTACCTGTATGTGCTCTCATTACTGATATTTCTGTAATAAACATTGTTTTATTTGCACCTGCGTGTACCGTCTTCTCAATGCTCGGTGTAGCTTCCTACTACATTAGCTTAATTACTGAGCCATCGATAGTTATTGTGCCCTCCTGTAATTGCTTCATTACTCCCTGTGCTCTCTGCCTCATCACTGTCAATGATGTAAATATTTGTAAACAAATCCTGGTTACGACCTTCTGCGCGGCTTTCACTTGCAGTGTGACGGTAACTGCAAGCCAGACAAACATTTTATTATGGTTTATATTACTATAACGACTGTCATACAAAGTGCAAAGCCCTAAATTGAAAGACGGATCATGCAGCAATCAAGTTCCTCATTTAATGTGCACCCAGACCCTCGAGGTCTCTTCCTGCACTCCAGGACAGTTTTATTCTGACAGAGCGGGTTTGTCACACAGCCGGACGGTTGACGGGTTTCAGGGAAGCAAGTGTAAAGTGTAAAGTCCATGAGATTTTTAATGCGACAAGTATCGTGCGAGGATGTGTGTTGAAACGTGTCGTGCAGTGTTCAGACCGTGCGCACAATGCACGCACACAGAATAACGGACTTCCTTCTGACCCTGTTTCTGTCTCAACCACCGACACACGAGGAAAGATCTCCTACACACAATTGACTCACACGGATCTCCTTCTCTCTCTCTCCTGCGCACATTATCGTTGAAGCGAGAAGTGTAGTAGCTGTGTACGTCACTCTACACCAGGGGTGGGCAAGGTGGGTAGGTTTCAAGATTCTAAGCTGTGTGGCGGGTCGGTAAAATACTAAAATCACAGGTTGGGTGACTACACAACAAACTTACTGATAATAAAATGGACAAATAAGTAAACAATGGTGCTCACTTCCTGAATTAATTCTGTAAATTCAAAGTATAAACCAGCCTGTCCGTCCCGACACTCTCTAACGACTCCATCAGACATGTCAGCCACGTTGTTATATTTGTACTTTGTGTTTAAATGTTACAGACTGCCGGTTTCTAAAGCTGTTGTACTTGATAGATTAAATTTTAATCCAATCAATGTAGGCTGAATAAAAAAAGGGGTAAAAAAAAAACAACCCAAGTGCACTTCCCATGTTGACAGACGACGGGCCGTGCTTTGCCCAGCCCCGCTCTACACACATCCACTGAGCACTTCATCTGTTACCAAGGCTCCAGGACAAGGTGGCGGTCAGACACGGGGATTTGGGGGGGAGGGGAAGAGACTTTTTTGAGGCCGTCAGCAGCAGATGTGGCAGTCAAAGGTGTGTGTGAGAGAGAGAGATGGAGATGACCACTGCGCTACCTGTTCACATCAAAGGCACCGCTAAGCAATCTCATTGTAAAGCGGAATCAAGACGGTGGTGGGAAGGACGAGGTTTGATGTCAGCTAAAGGTGGTCGTTATCGATTATGTTTGCTGATGTGTTGACTTGGTTACGAACTGTAGAACTGTCAGCTCGACAGTTCCTGTCCGGGTATTTTCTCTTACCAGATACCCTTCCACCCTGCGGTTCCCTCCTCCTCTTTTTCCCCCTGCAGAGTGCATTTCAGAATAATGTGAGAACTGTATACTGACTGCCTATACAATAGTCATATCTGATATGCACAGTATTTGTCAGCAGGGGAACAATATGAAATATGGAGTTCTGTGTGCATTCATGTTTTTTCACCTGAATGAAAGACCGATAGAGGAAACAAATACTTGACGTGGCTATACTGCACATCAATGCACACGTCTGTCCCTGGATTGACAGAGACACGCTGTACCTGCGACCTGTAAACAAACACCTACTTGGGTTCAGCCCTGGGTAGCGAAAAAACCGGTTCGGCAAGGTGAAGACTTCAGAGGAGTGAGTGAAGGTGAGTGAGCAAGAAAGAGAGGTCGTGAGGTCAACACAGGAATTTTTTTAATTAAAATAATCCTGAGCCTACAATCGTTAAACAGTCGTGGAAGGGATTTTGAAGCCATTTGAAAAGTTTTAGTGCAACTTAATTACAGACAGTGAAACTGTTTTAACATCTGTTCTTTCGGTCACACATCGCTCTCGTTATCCCTGTATCGTGATAATTCGCTATTGATAGCTGTAAACATGAAAGGACCATGACAGTGTTTTCCCAACTTTTATCGCCGAGTATTCCTGTTTGTAAACAGGTCGATGCTGTATTTTAAGATCATTCTGATAGTTTCTGTTATCGTTGTCAAAACGATATTTTATATTTAGAATAGCTTTGAGATGTGTTTAGACTTTAGGAGAGAAAAAACCTCTCAAACCGACAAGTAGTGTGGAAGAGGGAAAGAAAAGTTTTAAAATTTCTTATTTAGAAAAGTTTGAATAATTAAAACTGCGCGCTTAGCCCGACACAAGAAGTTATTGATGATAAGTAGTGTGATTAAGACTTTAAACACGGAAACTTTGGGCAGAATTAAATTAACCGAGAAGACATCAGCAAGTACAGTCCGTACAAAGGGAAAATATATTTTTGAACAGTTCAAAACTTGAACAAAAAGCGGTTGATAAAAGCGTTCTGAAGTCTCTCCACATATAATGTTGTCCATAAAATGAAAGTGTAACAAGATATGTAAATGTATGGACCCGTTTATGACCATGAGATTCGATAACTGATGCATCCCATTTTGTGATTTCATAAACGACTTTTTGTATTTTCAAGAGAAATCATGTCCCTGTGATTTCAAACACATGTATGACTGTGACGACGACCCGCTGGCTCCTGGCCTTGAAAGTTAACGGTCCTTGCACTTATATACGGGGTGGGTGGGTAGCCTTGTGTGTACAGGGGCTTGTGACGTCCGCTGCATAGACACAGAGGCACGTCACAGTCGTCGGATGTCACGGGAGAGAGAGAGAACACTTTTAAATGCATTCAAAGGACTATAAATGGCATGGAAGAATACCTGTACGTCCTGTTTTCTCTCTCTTTTTTTTTTTACTATCCGGTTTGCAGCCCGCTTGAGAGAAAGAGATAAATAGAAACAAACAAACAAAATACATACAAGGGAAGAACAATAGAACAGCCAGACGATTTGTTACAAACCCACCAGCATGAAGACAAGACCCAACAACGGAGGCGGTGTGAATGGAGAAGCCCAGGTGGGTCTGATGGTGTGATAAATTATTGCTTTTAGAAGGAGACCGTGCTGTTTTCTGGTCACATTACTTATTGATAGCCACGGTGCTGAACGAGGACACAAGGACTGCATCTGATATAGAAGATAAATATTTTGTTTGCTACCTTTTGTTTTCAAATGCAGAGAGCTTGATTGAATAAGGAACTGGAATAAATTGATGGTAGAAGTGAGAGGTTGCAAGGTTTAAACTACGAAAACAGAGAAAACAGGCAAGGAACTCGAGGATAGCGATGCAAGGCGAATGAATGAAAGAGCAGGAATGAAAAAAAAAAGTTAATTTAGAATCTCTGATTGCAAGGAACAGAGGCCGTGCACCTTGTGGATCCGTTTCTTTTATTTTCAACCATCCCACCCTTTTGTGAGCCTGTGTGTCTTGTGAATCCAAGTTAAATATCTCACAAGCTGTCGAAGGAGGCAGGAGGATGTCTACCAGCGGCCTGCGAAACACGAGCGGACCACGTGGATGTTGCCCAGCCAGGTAACTTCGACTTGTCAGGTAACTGTGTTTACCTGGCAAAGGTATAATAATGCTTATCCTGCAGCTAGGGCGGGAAACGGAGGTCCCGGTCCCCACATCATGACAGTTGCTTCAACTCGCGACTGGGTCTCGCGTTCACCTTTGCAAACATCCAGTTTTGTAGGAGAAAACCCAGATGCCAATGTAGTCTTGTAAAGAATCAATTCACAGGTGACCAAACTATTTTGTGAATGCGCTCTCTTCCATCGATGCTTATCCTTTTCTCACATGAACACACACGCATGCTCCTACATATGTAGTCGCACTATTAAGTTACCTCTGTGTAAGCATCGACTACAGGGTCAACAACCATCTGGCATCATTTCAGGGACACAGCTTTAGTGTACATCGCTGAGCAGGTGTCGCACCTGCTGTGATTGTCATCTTGTGGATATCCGTCAACTGCACAGCCTCCGCATCACCAACCCATCCTCATCCCCAGCTGACACGTGGGTCCTTAGTTATCACAAACAACAGTTTGACAGTAGAGAAAGTGTCATTTTCGCTACAGCTGTTCCACCTTATTATCGGAGATGCTAGAAAGATTGGCAATGAAATCGTCGTATGTGGTGAGGCAAATCCAAATGATAAGAATAGCATACGACAGAGAGGAATTTATTCAAAGATATGACGATGGGAACTGACAAAGACCTGGACACCCGCCTTCACCTCGTGTATGTGTGTATATATAAATATGAGAGGGCGTATGCGATGGGCTGTATGAATATTAAGTGTGTGTGTGTGGTGAGCTCTAGAGAGCTAAACACCAGATGACTGATTCTTCCATGTCAGACGAACGGTCTGGGTGTGCGATCGAGAGAATTCAAAGATTGAATGGTTCCGATCGCTCTTCGTTTCGACAAGAACCGCGTCGTTGGCAGCGATCAGTCAGTCTGACCAGGGTCACTGACCTCTGTCCTGTCACTGACAGTCACACTCTTCGTTACCTGCTGTCTTCTTGGCATGCCTCCATACCATTTGTCCCACGAGGACTCTTAAGCAAGTTTTACGTATCCGCACCATCATGCCAGGCCCCAGGAGGCAGTCAGGTTGCATCAATCATGTCCTGACCTGTGTGGAGGCAAGCCAAGCTGAAAGACTCCAGACTGACAACACCGACTGTCATACAATCCGAATTATTGGATTATTTTATTATTTTATTTTTCCCTTTGAATGGGACACCGAAATAATAACCTGCTGACCGTTCTGTGAACCAGTCCTTTACAGGGCGATATTCCCTATGGAGGAGAGCATGAAAACTTCTTCACCAGGTCTGTTTGAATTAGTCATCTAACCCTCACATAACCCTCTTCGCATGCAACAATGTTTGCTATGCTGCTGCATGCATTACAATCGTACTTGATGCTGCTGTAAAAGTAAGTAAAGAAAGTAAAAGTTTTGCTCATAGTGCAATGTAATTGTTGCTGGCACGGCGTACAATCTACCACACATTCAATTTTAACCATTGGACAGACAGACAGACAGTTTGATTGTTTACCCTCTGTTAAAGGCGGGACAAATCGTCGGCACTTTGTCTCTCGAAACAACAAAGTGTTTGGTGACAGACTGCGTGCCGTAATGAGTGGAATGAGTCAGAGAGACGGAAGGTAATAAACTGCGGAAGGCAGCTGGTAGATGGTAGAAAGGGACGACGTCACACCAGCTGTGACACCATGTCCAGTCTTGCATGGGTGTCACGTGATTAACGACGACCGGTTTGGTGGTACAGAGCGCTTCCCCACAAACTTACACACAGTCAAACACACACACTTTCTCTCTCCCTCACACACTCACACACTCCCTCACACACACACCATTACACCTGGCTGAGATGTGCACACACGCTCTTTATTCTAAGCAATGACACCAGGTGTACTACATATCTTTCTGTTTCTCAACTGCACGACAGTGAATTTCTAAAACACAACTCATCCTAATTTATTCAGGAGCAAATTATTTACAATAGTACAAGCTCAGTGACACAGTTAAACCTTTCATTTACTTTGCATGTGCTATTTTCTGCCGTTTCTGTTGCCAGTGTTGATATTTTTAGGCTTGGAGTGTGCACTAAAGTACATATTGTTAAGATTGATCAAGTTGGGAAGTGGCACCCGAGAAAAAGAGATGAAAGTATAAAGTATGCGTTGTATCTGTTGCCTGGCCAAAGGGAAGTAAGTTGTCTACATCGCACTTATGAGCGTGCCAGTTAATTAAATGTTCATGCCAGTAATTAACTGCAATGAGTAGTATGACCTTTGTGACAATGGTTAAAGTGTTATTGCTCAGAGAATTATCTTGCTCATTGTAGTCGGACTGTCATGAGCTCTGCATGCGCCCTTCTTATGTCTGGAAATAAATATCAGCCAATCAAAATGCACTAGCAAAAAATATTCACACACAGGTTAAAAAAAAACAACTGATAGGTGAGTGTAAACTCCGTCACAAGCTCAACAGACCGTGACGACTGCCGTGTAACTGAGACCTGCTCTCTGACTGGCGGAACTGATCACGTGACAATCTTCACCGATCCGTGGTCGTCTGCAAGCAGTGCCACGGCGCCGTTTTTTCTGAAACAAGAAAACATCGTGGATCACATGACAGCTCGAGTTTTCTATAATCACCGACAAGTTGACAGTATTCTTCGTGACACACAGGGTCGCCGAGGCAGACGACTTCTCCGGACCCCTTGTAATTAAAGTGGTAAATTATTTTCCCAATATACAATAATATGTTTACAATTCGATTGTTGATATCTACATTTTATTTGGTAACGTAATATAAACTGCAAACATGCGGACAAATATGCCGGGAACTACATCACTACATAAACATAGACCCTCCCCTTCCCCCACTCACTCTCGTCAGACCTGGAAACACATCAAAACCTTCGCCTAGTTGAAAAGGAGGTTCGCACCTCGCCGAAATCGCCCCACGTCGACCTGCATGACGTCACCTACCTAATTAGCCAGGTGACCGCGCCTCCGCCGGGGGCCAGGACGCCCTTCCTCTCGGCGCTCTCACAGATGAAGCTGTCCTGGAACACATGCGACACCTTAATGAGGCGCAGCGAGGGCTGGCCAGCTCTGCTTTAATAATGAACGTGTGAGTGGATTTGGCCGCTTTGTATCTGACAAACACGGACTGTTTGACATTTCCACGGACTCTTTACTTGCGTGTCTAAGTGTACTTTGGACGCTTGGTGCTTCAGAATTTTACACTCGTGCCTACGTGTGTGTGTGTGTCTGTGCATGTATGTGTGTGTGGTGAGTGGGTGTGTTTGATTTGGACATTTTCCCAGCGCACGAGTGACAAAAGGCAGGAGACCGACCTGAACAAGCAAAACATATCTTTGTCGTGCAGTTAACCGAAGCGCAACCCCAGGACGACCACTAAAATGTAAAAGCAACACTAGCTGCAGCACTGTGACTGTGCAGTCAGTTGATGGCAACCCGAATCTGCTTGTGAATTAAGAGAAGTCAGTCAAGCGTGCACATACATGAGTGCGCTCGCATGCACGCACGCGCACGCACACACACAAACGCACGTGTACACACTCAGTCACAGTATCTGTGTTGCTCGTGTGTTCTAACTTGCCTGTGTCAAGGCTGCGGCGGGTTGTTGTGGGGAGTTGCAAGGACCACATGTCGCTCTGTAACACAATGAACACTGAAACATGAACACACCTGGTGAAGCAGCCTGTACACAGCTTGTGAGAGAGAGAGACGAGAGAACGTGAAGAGCGTGCACCATTTTTTCCCCTCTCTCTATCTGTGTGTGTGTGTTTGGTGACGGGCTATGAGTATGCTTTCCCCCTAGTCTAATAAAACAGTTCAGATGTATCATGCGCGCACACAGACACACATACCGCATATCATGCATGCATCGTCAATAGTACCCGGATATGTCAAAAATATTGTTTAACCCTTTCCTTTCACCTAATTTTATTGACGCTAAAGTCTGTTAGTTGTTTGTAAAAGATGTCACATGCAGTATACATTAAAGATTCAAAGGAACTTAAAATTTTTAATAAAAGCATTGAAGATGTTTTTATTATTATAAAACAAATGTAATAACAAAATTATCCGCGGCAAAGAGGCTTGAGTGTACAGTGGGTTGTGCGGTTGTTGAAGGTGTACACCGCAAGTACATTGTATCGAGGTGACGTGTGCGTACCTGAGAACCGTACCTGGGGACGGACTTCCGTTAGAGAACTTCTCAGTACACGTGATGTTCCTTGGAAGCTCCTTGTAGACTGGACACACACACAAACATAAGATTTTTGTCATCAAATACTGCTCTGTAGACAGCCTTTTGTCACACACATGTTGCCTGTTATGTAAATTTTGCGATCATATATTGATTCGCATGTAATATTACATCCCGCTATAATGCTATGTGAAATCCTGTTATTAATAGCTCATGGCTGATTTTTTTCAAATTATGCATTGCAATAAACCCACTTACAAAACACGTGAGAATGTAAATTCGTTTTATTAGATGTACTGCGGGAATCACATTAGACAGAATTAAAATGAGAAGTACAATCATCATACACTAGCAGAGGTTGTATAGCAAGAACTTCAATGTCACTCATTACAAATTTTAAGACGTATCACTTTCACCGGAACTCACTGACAAAGTGTCGCACGTCACCAGGCCCTCCCGCTGCCCTCCAACATCCGAAGACACCCGTTTCGGTCAGCGAAGGGCTGGACAGTTGTGAGATCACCAGCGTGCCATAACCTGCGACAACAACAGCAATGTCTCGGTGACACATGTCTACGTCACGTTGGCTTCTTGTTGTTGTCTACCCTCGGGGTTTCGTCGCTTCATGTTCCACATCAGTCCATACGTCACTGTCGTCACACACGTTGCCTGTGATGTCACAAACAGCTTCCCGCCAACGTCATTGCGCACAAACTCACAGCGCCGTCATGTCACGTCACACGCGCTATCCACGCCATGCATGTCACACATTCTCATACCGTCATTGCCACGAATGTCACTTCCAGCCTCTAACCATTGTCTTTGAACACGGAGTCACTGTGGTTGAAGTCGTGCTCCAGGCGAGACCACGTGATCGGGATGGGGGCAGTACTTCCGGCAACCTGACACTGAAGGATGAAAGTGTGTTCGGTGAGGCTGTTCCAGACGGACCCCAGCGCCATCATGGACAAAGGTGGGGGTGTTGCTGGTAACGTCACTGAAGTACAGTAAACAATAACAGACAACAATCTCGTTAAAGCAATAATGCCAACACCACCCAAGACTTCACGGCTTTATTCGGCTCTAACATCTCACTCAACGGAACTCTTTCATTGCTTATTTGTTTGTTTGTTCCTTTACTTACTTTCTCTTTGCTGTTTTGTTGGTTTTTGTCTCAGCTAACAATGACAAAAAGTTAGGGTGTATTTTACAGTTCACCTAGATGTCACTCATCTCACCTGTACTTTTAAAGTAAGAGTACGATCATACCTCCCGTGGACTGATCATGGACCGAGCTTGAAGACGCTGGCTGACTGCCTCTCGTGAGGGGCGTGGCGATTGGAGAGGCGGGGCTTACACTTGGACACGCTTCAGTGGCATTATCTAACACCCAGCAACACAAGGAGTATTTCATGTTAAACATGGATCACAGTCTCACAGCTGGCTAATCATTCCAGTTGTCCTGGGTATAACAATAGTTTATACTTCCAGCTGCAGCTGAAAGTGCTAATTGTGTGTGTGTTTGTGTGTGTGTGTGTGTTTGTGTGTTTGTGTGTTTGTGTGTGTGTGTGTGTCCTAAACATTACATGACAGTAGAAAAACAAATGACAAGGTTACTATTTATAGCACACGTACATTTAAACAAATAAGACAAACAAAACAGTGGCACCCATGCTACTGACCTGTCACTGTCAGGGTGACAGACTTGACCGCAGTACCTGCCCTGTTCTGTGCCACACACAGGTAGCTGCCGGTGTTGTCAGTGTGAACGTTGTGCAGTAGGACCGAGCCGTTAGCCAGGTGTTCAACACCGCCGGCAGTCTGTGTCATTGAAAAAGGATATATTTTATCCTGTAACTTCTGTTCGACTTAATGAATATTTTGTCCATTGCCATATTCTCCTCCCCCAGCTGTGAACACAAGTCACCACAACATCTTGTGGAAACTTGAAATACATCATCGCTTACAACACCTGGTTCCAAGACATCTGTCTCCGATAGGGTCCAAATGTATCAAAATAAAAGTAAAGTAACATATTGAACTTGAAGTTTGATAAAAATAATGAGATAAGAGCAACTACACTCAACACAAACACACTCACAAACAGATGAACCCGTGCACTGTATTAATTTCTCCAAGGGTTCCTGGTTCTTTTTCTGTCTCTCTATCTCACACACAAACACACGAGAGAAAGAAATAGGTCGTGACATTATATGTTGTTTAGAAATATTGTAAAATTTCGTGTTCGTGTGTCTTCATACCAACCTGGGGGACATGCCACGTCACGTTGGGCGAGGGGCTGCCAGTGACGTCACAGTCCAACAACAGGTCAGTGCGCGCGTCTGTGGCGATGGTCTGGTTGAGGTCTCCGCTAATGAGTGGCACCGCTGATGCGCCGTACACGCACACACACATGCATGCAAACACACATGTACACACACGCACACATACACACACGCACACACACGAACAGACACACACGCATGCACGCACACAAACACACGCACTCACACACCCCCCACATACGCACACAGACACACACACACACACGAACACACACCCATGTATATACATGTACACATACGCACACAGACACACACAGAGAAGAGAGTGCGTGCTAAATGTCGGTATAATTTCACTCTCTGCTCTCATGAATGTCATGGTGTGATGAAGGTTGTTAATGGTTGCTGCAGTCCGTTAGTTTAATGACTGTCTGCCTGCGAGCGACGGGATGTGCTTGTGAGATCGATTGCTGAGTGAGTGAGTGGCAATGACAATGACAACTCTGTATTAACTAGAGGTAAAGTAAGCAAAACTGGCTTTCTTCCATTGAGCCCTCGCTCTTTACTGGGGAAGAACAGCCTAGCTAATTAACTAATAAGTAAAGGAATAAGTAGTACTAAACAGAAGGGTTAAGGTATGATATCGAAAGAGAGTGGAAGGTGAATACATACAAAGGGAAGTGATGTCGTGAAAAACCAGGGATCACAAATATTTGCACCAGTATGTCAAGCGACGGGGTACCGATGAACACAGGTTTTTCCGAGGTCGAGAAGATAAATAATAATGTCAGGGTCATTGTCGAAAAGGTGAAAGACGCATTTACGCCAAAAATAAATTAGGGTGATGGGGTTTGAAACGTAAATAACTGACTAATCTGGGTGTCATTTAGTAACATTATTGAAATTATTACCTTTCGTTTCAGTTATTTAAAGAGTCTAATAATGTCAGTCTCAGTTGAAGGAAGGCTTTAGGTGAACGCGTGACTGTTGTTATTGTTGTACTTACAACCTTCGTCGAGATTAATAACTGCGCTTGTACATGTCCGGAGTAGAAACTAATTTCAAACATTTGTTTGACTGTGAATAAAGATTTTGTTTGTACTGAGCTAACAGGGGAAGTCATGTGACGCTGTGGACCCTCACCGCTGACAGTGACGACGACGGAGGCGTTGGCTGACCCTTGACCGTTTGAGGCCGAGCACACGTACACACCGGCGTTGTCCGCGGCAGGGGACGTAATCTGCAGCTTGCTGACGCCGTCCGCAGTTGTCACCCCTGTCGTGATCTCGCGGCTGTGTGGAACTGCAACGAGGCCATGGAGAAACAGTGGATGTCCAGGCGACTTTACATCTACACTGTCATCATGCCGACAGGTTTTAAATGATGGGTGGAAGGAAGCGAGAAATAGAAATAGAATAATTCAGAGGAAAAAAAAAATATAAACAAATTTAACTTGACGCAAATCCTAAAGTATCTTGACTTTAGTTTCCTATAACCCAATGGTACTGTCCTAACACGAGGACTTGACAAAGCCCTCACCTGTGTCGTTGCTTGTGGTAACGTTTCTCCCAAGCGTGACGTTTGCGGCAGGTACAGCAGTAGCGCCGAGTGACGTGTTGAGGGACGAGTTGCCTCCGCCTGCTGCCGCCGGTGTGAAAGTCCAGGTGACGTTGGGGAGCGGGAAGCCGTCGATGTTGCAGACGACGGTCAGCGTTTCGTTGAGCTCGTGGTGGCTGATGTAGTCGATGGTGGTGTTGTCGATAGACGCATTGGCCGGAGCTGCGACAAAGACAATGAGCGTCGGAGGATTCGTTGTACGAGGAAGAGGAAGAGTAACAACTCAAGAGAGTACAGAATAATATTATACACGTAATACACAAGCACAACAGAACACCAGCAGTCCACGGGGTACAATCGACTTCCATCCCTGAGACCGTCTTCAATATTTTGTACGCAAGTCCAAACACATGCTCACGATTCGTCTTTGGCAAGTACGAAAAAAAGAGAGATATATATATACACACTTTTCTACATACATAAGCATTTCAAAATCGCTTTCAAATACCATAAACATGCTAAACACAATAACACTAAAGTAATACAAGTTCCCGTGTTCGTTATCACGAACCGATGACAAGGCCTTGTGGCAGCTCGTTTGTCGGGACGGGTGTTCGTAATTCGAGGACAGCATGCACCGCGGCAGTTACAGCAGAGCACTGTGGCGCTCACTCAAAATCTCTCCACACTCTGTTGTAAATACATATAAAATCCGAACATTAGCGGAAGAAAAGTATGATCACTTACATGGTGGAGGTGGGGTAGTAGTCGGAGGCGGTGGGGTGTACACCTCAGGGTTGATTCCCAAGGTGTTGGTGTTGCACAAGGAGGTGTTGCAGCAGAGCAAATGGTCTTTCTCCAATGTCTTTCCGGCGCACGCCTAGAGGATATGAAGACATACATTTGGTTGGTGAAACTGGTGTTTATTGGACACACATGGATGTGTCAACACATTGGACACTGAGCAGTGGCACAATCATCAACTGTGTTATCTTGTCACTGTTATGAGGGACTATAACCATCTCAGATGCTACTGCTGTTACATCATCCCGTGAAAGACCTGCACGTACCTCCTGTACACAAGTTTCATATTATTTTACCTCTTTCTCACCTCCTTTTCTCCATCCTTTTACATTTGCTTCCTTACAATGTATAAATGAAGCCACGAAGCTATCATTAAATGCTGTAAAATACCACCATCAATGCTCATTAAAAAAAAAAGGTGAATAGTAGAAAATCGAATACGAATTTCTGTAACAAACTTTGCACTTTTAACTTGCCAGCAGCCTTGAGCTTCCTTTTTATCTCGTATAAGTCTTTGAATGTCTACATAGATGAAAATTGTTTTATCAGATGATATAGTTTAGTACAAAATAATATTTTACTCAATTTGTGATTAACTTCATTTGTTGTCGGAATACAAAGCAAATAATATGCAAAGAAAGCATTGAAAGTTGTGTTATCACGCATGGGCAGGAAAAGGCTTAAACAACAAAATTATTGTCCTAGTCTAGAGCTGGTTACAGGCTTGAAGTAAAGGTATTCGTTAACATATGCTCAGTTCTTTATAGTGTGTTTCATCAGACTTCGCTGAATCGTCTGTACACTGCTTTAAAGAGATGAAAACTGAACTGACATGTCCTACAACCTACATGATGGACAGTCTGTATCACACTCAGGACTCACCGCTTTTGCTGTACACTCCAAGGTATACACATGTCGACCAAATACCTCTTGCCGCGACAGGGAACACAGCTGCAATAAAAAAAAAATAACATGATGATGATGATGATGATAATGATGATGATGATGATGATGATGATGATGATGATGATGATGATGATGATGCTCTATTTGGTCAAACTGTAGTTTCGCCACTTCTGCAATGTGTACAATCACATTGTCCTCGAAATCACCACAATCCTTCTTTTCGCAATAAGTTGCGCAAAACCTATGCTTTTTCACTACGAAAATCATGGCGAAACAACGGTGAAATATACGTTTATAATCAAAATGTTGCTAGTTCATGAATATTGAGTACACATATACCTCCTCCTGGTGGAGGAGTTCATGGCATGCTACACACACAGACGTGCTTCCATACACACAAATAAACTCATAATCCTAAGCTAGTTTTACCAGCCATTTCATTTTCTCATCCTTTAAAAATCCATGAGAGGATAATGTTGGACACTTTTAGGCCTAAACTGTACACTAAGGTACACAGCGATGCTGACGATAATTTTTTTTTTTATTGTATGAGCCGACACGGTCAAAGAATGCTAACGGCATCAACAGCCGATATCAAACTGGAAGTGGTCCACCAGGTAAAAATCACTGAAATATTTCTGAGCTCTTACCTCGTCTTGTGAACATAGTGCGACCTTGCCACAGTCATTTGGATGCATCTGAAAGCTACATTTAGCGCACCACAATCTGTTTGTGGTGTCAATCTCTGCACACAGTTCATACAATATTTCTTCATTACCATGTTTCCCAGAAAATAAACCCTAGAACGATTTTCATGCTGCTCTAGAGATAAACCCTACCCCTACCATATATATATATACACACACACACCCTAGTTATGATCGTCAGCCAAGAGGATGGATTTCGCTCGTCAGTTGAAACAAACAACACATGTAATGAATTATAAAGTAATGATATTAATGTATACATAAATAACGTTTTGAGTTATGACAGTTACAATGGAGGTGGTATCCGAAGACGAACAGGCAGTTACTTTTGGACTGAGGGTGAGCGTGCATGCAACACCCAAATGGCTGTGTAAATGCATGTGTTTATATCTTCGCGAAAACAAAAAACAAAGAAACGAAAACAACTCACAAAGTCACTTTAGCACATGAAAACAAAGGCCGAAATATTTGTGGTGTAGAGGACTTACCTTCAGCTCCACAGCTGTTGAGGTTGCAGAGGGTGCCGCTACAACACTCGGTGCACTGTGGCGCCGCCGCACGGCGAGTCCTGTTCAGATTGCTGCAGTCCTGCACGACACAGGTATCAGTGAGGACCACATGGTAATATGTGGAGGTGTGTATAGATATAAAGCATACACAGAGAAAAACCAGTGATAATATGTGAATAACAAATGTACACACATCCATATCCTACAGCGCCGAGCGACACGTGATCTCTTGTTTACCGTCAGATATAAAGTGGGAAAGGACATCAGAAACATATACACAGGAAATACAACGATGCTGATGATCATGATCCGGATATTGTTGTTATGGCTGCTGCTGCAGATGATGATGATGATGATGATGATGATAAGGAGGAGGAGGAGGAGGAGGAGGAGGAGGAGGAGGCACTTACCGATGTTGACTTACAGCCTGAAGTAAACTGCGGTGTGCCGGTATGGGCGGTGTGTTTCTCTGCATAGCAAGACTGAAACCACACAGAAAAACCGCACAGTTGCTCTATTTTCTGCATGTTTCCATCATCTACATTCATTGAGGCCAGACACGGCCCTCACATTTGACGAAAATTATCATCTTTAGCCATTTCTAAAATACGGCATATTATGAATGTTTAAAATGTCCTCTGTCCTCTCTCCAAGTGGTTTTTCATAAAACTATCTACAAATATGTATATTTTGTCATTAAAGACAGTGACTGATTTTGACAGTGACAGTTACAGTGAGTGACTACTCTTGTTGAGAGCAGAAATAGCGAAAACTGGAAATGTTGAGGACATAGCAACACAGTCAGGCTTTTGAAAAACTGAGTCACTTTGCATGCCGTCGGAGAGCGAGTTCACATTTCAAACAAAAGCCAGGTCAAGACAGAAGTTTTCCACTGTGTGATTCTCACTCTTTCCTAGACAAAACAAAGGTCGGAAAATTCCTAATACGGACCATGCGTAACACACTTTGAATTCACTGATACCATCCCTGGACACAGGAACAAGCTTCGGAAGTTTTCGGGTGTCCCACTATCCAGCTGTGCATGGCTTCCGGATGTAAACAAATATCGACTGTCGGCAAATGTCAAAGCTAGTTCGAGGATGCTTTCTTTCTCAAACGTTTGGGATATAGATATATAATGTTCACTGTGCCTCTCAGACTATCATTTCTTCTCACAACACCAAGTGCGAAAGGACAAAAGCGACGATGGCAAAGACCTTGTCGCAGCAGAAAAACAAACAAACAAACAAAATGACACAACAGTACCCAAGTCTGCTGTCCAAGTCACCATCGATCATGTTGTAAGCGTCTCCATAAAAAATGAGAAGCTTTGGATTCTTCTACAATGCCGGCAATAATCAGGACTAGGTGTAAGCAAAAGGTGCTTTACATCAGTATTGACACATAATGTTTTAACAGGTCGTAGGTATTTTAAAATTTCGTCCAATATTACCATGCACATAAGTGGTAAACACTAGTGGCTGTATTCTTCACTTCTGAAATAGCAGACAGAAGGAAAGACCACACAGCTGTAGCAATGAATTATTGTCAAGCATGGACATGGCATTAGAAGCAGTGAAACTTTGAACGAAAGGTCTGCATTTTGAGCTTTCTATATGAAAATACTAGTTGATGGTGATTCTGTTGCATGTAAGTCAAACCCTTGCCTTGATTGTCAATATGGAAAGAGAAAATAAGTTGTCTCATGCACACACATATTTATCTAAAGCCCAAAGGAACAAAGTTTGAGTGGGTGTGGTTTGGGTTACCGAATGTAAGAAACAGAATGCATGCAGACTGGAAATTATTTATATTTTTCTTAACAAATAAAATGAAGAATGCTATCTACTGAAGTTTGTATCATACATTGTCTAGAGATCACAATACTGTCAGCCCTATAAAACGACTAACAGCTGTTTTCTCCCAGAAATTTTTGGCAGAACAAAATGAACCACCTAGACAAAAATGATTCGGTTTTAATCTGTGTGACTACATCTATATTATCTCTGTCACTTGGTTTGTCTTCCACGTGTGTATTTTTTCTGTTCTCGTTGTCCGTCTTTTCTCTTCTCATTTCCCTTCTTTCTTAAACGCCCATCCTCTTTTTTTTTGTTTTAAAAAAAGCCCAACACATACATGGAACACATCAGAAAACGACAAAAAAACAACAACAAACAAACAAACAAAAAACAACAACAAAACAAAACAACAACAACAACAACAAAAAGAAACAAACGAACAAACAAATAAAAAAAAAAGAAAAGAAAACCAATCAAGCAAACTAACAAAGAAGGAGATTGTAAAATATGGCTTTGGAAAGAGAACAAAGAGATGACTTACTTCGTGTTCCGAGCAAGCTATCATTTGCTGACAATAAGCTGGATGAGCAGTACTCTCACAGCTGAAACACCATGCTTCACCACTTGCTGGTCACACAGTCATTAATCACATTAGTCGACTCACTTCATTTAGGGAGTCAACTACAATCAACATCCTCACTTCATCAACACATGAAAATCAGAATAAACTTCTCTCTCTCTTTACATATATATACCTATATCTAATGATTTCGTCCATTCCTTGGATTGCTTTGTCTAGCAGCTAGCTAGTAACCTGTGTCATTATGCTTTAAAGAGAAAAATAAAGTAAACAAAATTCTTATACATTTTAAAGCCTATTAATTCTTCCTCTTTCTCTCGATATGTAGAGTATCAGAAATTTCCAAAGAAACAGAAATCTGAACCTATTTGCAATACTCCAGGTATGTACTTACCCAGAACTGGCAAGGTGAGTAGACACAGCCCTGAAAATAGAAGTGTACAGAGCACTGACTGTAGCTGCACTACAACACTACTAAAGTCTTAAGATCATCGACTCACTGGTTGCAAAACTTTGGACCGAGCAGTAATCTTTGAATCAGAGCACCATGAAGTGAATACAAGAGTCTTTGTGGTGATAAAAGTAAATAATATACAGGACTTCACAGCATAATTCCCTGTAAAAGGTAGATGCACTAGAAATCATGTTGAATAACACGACTTAGAGAAACCAGATGCTGAATCATAGACCTAGCAATCCTGTACATCATGACAGACCAGCAAACTCACTTACATAGGACCAGAGGGCACACACACAGACAATGAAATTTATACGTTAACTTAAAATAATGATGCTTAAGTACATAGTGATTGTGGAAATAATTGTACATGAGCTTGATGGCGTCAACAGGTGAAGTAATAATTAATTGTCAGAATACTTACCTAGTACCAACATACTGTACACGAAACCTCCGCCACAACCCCACTGAAAGCTGACACAACAAGTAGGGCAGTGTATAGTCAGTACTTTCAACTCTTAACCCTTATCAATTATCTCCATATCCGTTTTTCAGAAATCTTTCCAGGCTAGTGGTCAATTTTGGAAACCAGCTAAAATGAGAGCAAACTGTCGAAGAATGTCTTGGAGGAGGCAATGGAGTTGTGAATACAGACTTCGCAGAACGCAAGCAGAAGTATTTAGCTTGGTTAAAGATTCACTGAGAAGAGCCACAAACGTTTTACAGGACTGCTGAATATCCACAGAAATGTTTATATCGGTAGAGCACTTTTTGCGATTATTTCACAGGTGTCATAGCTGAACTTGTTATCTTGAGTATACAAACACGCGCTAACCCAGTTTTTAGTCTTTGTGCGGGCTTGCGACCGTTGATGAACGAACGCCTCACCTTGTAGAATGGAGGCTTGGAGTGAGCTTCATCTCATGGACTTTGTGTTGTATGTTGACTTGTGTGTTCAGTAACTGTTCGACTGTGTGTTCTGTAACTGTTCGCCTGTGTGTTCAGTAACTGTTCGACTGTGTGTTCAGTAACGCTGCCCTGTTCGACTGTGTGTTCAGTAACTGCTCGACTGTGTGTTCAGTAACTGTTCGACTGTGTGTAACGGCCATCCATTGCTCGTTGCTGTTGTATCGCTAGCCTGTTGGACAGAGCATCAAGAATCGTTGCTCAGTTCGCTGGTTTGCTAGGTAACGCAGCCCTGTCAGTGTTATCTCGACTACTGATCACTCCACAAGGCCGCATGATTTTTGTTTGTTCTCTTTTTTTTCCCCTTTCTTCCGTTGAGGGGCTGTTATCACACAGTTGAATGTTGTTATCAGTGCCCCAGAGTGTGGACTACCGCCATGGCGGGTAGCAAAGCCAGGCAAGCGTTTTTAGGTGAGGCCACAGCCCTTTTCGACCCTTTTCAAAAAAATAACTGTTGATTTTTTCAAGTCGTTTAGGGCATGTTGATTGTTTCTTTCTGCCACCTCCATGTCGTCTCAACTGATTTGTGGGGAGGTCGTTTATTTTGCATATTCTCTAGTTTTGCTGTGATCTTTTAGTCATGTTTCCTTCCTTTTCGACTAACAATCTCTTACCGTGGGTTAAGTATTTTTTTCAAGGAATAACAGCACATCCTGAGTAATTATAATTGTGTTACATCCCTGATCAGATTTGTTTAATATGTGTACATTATCGCCCTGTTTCTATTATCTCCTGATCACCAACTTGATTTTAGGATAACCTAACTTCCTCCACAACAATTCTTTGCTCCTGTTGTTCACATTGCGAGAAGTTCATGTTCACTGATGTTTTGAATATAGTGCGGTGTGTCTGCACGCTTTAGACTGTGAGACTGTGTAGATATATATAATTTTTGTTAACAAGCACTTTATTGATTGTAGCTTTAACATTAAATAATTCAACACTTCATAAAATTATTAAAAAGTAATAATAATTATGAAACAACGGATTATTTTATACATTTCACGCTTCTTGTTTGTTGTTAAATTTGCTCGTAACAAAAATGGTTGAAATGGTAAAATACACTTTCGCGCACGCGCGCACACACACACACACACAGAGAAAATGTTTAGACTGGTCATCAACATCAATGTCGACATTTTTCGTTGGTTGGCAGGGCTGGTCTTCCAATGTCTGGCAACATTCGTTCTCATCTCACGTGTCAACGGTTAGTTTCCCCTTTTGCTTATTTGTATTTTGTTGTTTTTTTAAAATGTTATTTTAAGTTGATAGGAGTTTACAGAATCTGTTTTATGACATGGCAGAAAGAATGGTAGGAAAAGGCAAAATAGACACTCAGTGTTATGGTAAAAATAAAAATAAACTGAAGATTAATATGACCAAACACAAAAATCAGTTACAAGTTGCTGATAAGAAAGCCATTGTTCTTCACATTTTTGTATTTTTGTAGTTGCGGTGAAGATTATACCTATTATTCAAGATTTGGATAAAAGAATGGGCTGATGGTTTCTCTGTGCACGAGTAGATATGTGATTTAACAAGGAGTTAAATAAGTCAAATACATCGTCTGTGTTCAGATTGTCAGTGCATCCAAATAGGATAAAGTGCTCACTCAAACTCATTAGCTTGTTATTATATACTGCTTAAGAGTTTCCAGAAGCTTCGAAAAGTCATACATTTCCAATAATATGCAGAATATTATCTACCTTACCTGTACAATCCTATAAAGCTAATCATCCTCAATGAAAGTGTTGGCCAACATCACTGTACTAGCCTACGTGCTAGTCTTATCTGTAACCATTTTAATTTTGTGACATGTAATTCAAATAAAATATAACAAAACAATCCTGGCCAACTAGGACTTTCCTCGAACACGGCAGTTTGCTGTGAAGTTATTTATTATTATCAGTTTATAGTACAGTGCTACACCTTTGTAAATAAAATACCTTTCTACCTACGCAACTGTGTGAAAGTTCCTGTACTGTGTTGTGTATTCAGGGACCGCCTGCATTCAAAAGGTGAAGTCCTCATTTCTGTTACAGGTGACACCTTGTGTTTTGCATGCGATAAAATTTTCCACCCAGCTGGGTGTGGTAATCTGGCCAGGTGTGGGCCTCATGAGGTAAGCAGCTTAGGGAGAGGAGGGCAAAGGTCGATTTGTAAATAAGAGGAAATGACGTCACAAACGGGCTTGGAGTCTATTAGTCACTGTATTAGCCACTGTATTAGCCACTAAAATAACTTTCACGTTGATAGACTTCACACAGATTCACAACCTGAGAAGCAGATGTTCCCAAATTATTTCCCAGAGGCTTTGAGACAATTATCCACATACATAATTATAAATATTATTCAATGTTTGGCTGCTTGAGGTCACTTCCGTCTGCCGCCATTTTATGTCCCCCTGTCGGGCTATTGAAACACGATACAGATGCTTCTAGACTATTTTATATACTTTATATCTTGCCAGACTCCTAAAACATGTTTGATGCTAGCTTTCTGCCTGCGGCAGGTGAAGGAACTCATTCTCATAGTAATTAACCTATGATGTGATTTGATTTTCTTTGAAAAATATTCAAAATTTGAAAAAATAGAAACTGTGGCTTTTATAGTCTATAACCGAGCAGCCGACGTTTCCAATTATTCAGCACAAAAAAAACAAACCAAAAGATGTCAAAAATGAAAAATGAAACCAAGACAATGAAAATAAAAACATCACATACCTAGAACAGAAAGAAATGAAAAGACAAACCAAGAACAGTTAAAAGCAAGTACACGAACTCCACAAGACAAGACAGAAAGATATCTAAGCTGAGAAACAGACGAAGGAAATGTACAGTACATGTATATGGTACATCCTCTACAATAAAACATAAAGCACGTGTGTCATCAAAGTTTTACACACACACACATCTAGACTCTAAACCAATGCAGTTATTTTTCTGCATATTTTTCTGTTACTGAAATGGAAAACCCTCTTGCAAGCCGAAGTGTTTTTTTAAAAAATGGGACTAAAAAAATTTCTTAAGAAGGGTACAGCTGAGCAAATTTGAATATATGTGTACTGGTGTGATTATACTTGACTCTGAACGTGTCCTTTCACAGTAGGACATGTTTCAACTGCCTAGAAAACTGTCAGGTAGTTAAAAATATCTGTAGAAATTTTCTGTCGTTAAACACTTTGATTGACATTGCATAATCAAAAGATAAAGAGTGACTGTTGACATTAGCAACCCTAGCCAGCATGTCGATACAGAGAACATTTACACACCCTTTACATACCCTTCTCCTTTCAAATCTCCATAAATCGTGTTTCCCTCATGGGAGGGGTTCTCCACCCGGTGGTTGAGTGACAACCACTTTAACGTCTGCTTCTTGCTGATAAGACAGGTCAAGGAGAAACTTCCATTAGTATTGAACACTGGATATTAAATATTAAATACTGATGTTGAGCTTAACTTGTCACATTGACATCTTTATTCGTTCATGTCATAATGTGTTAAAACATAAGAATGTTATAATATCTTCTACGAATTTTACTCTCTGTGTTTGTTCACTATTTTGTTTGTTGCTATGTTTCTTGTTTGTTTGTTTGTTTGTTTGTTTGTTTGTTTGTTTGTTTGTTTCTTCTTCCACTGTCTTCGTACTCTGTGATCTTTACCAACACTTTCTGATACAGACCATCAACAATGCTCTTTTACCCTTATTTAGTTATTTCTTGCATCACTCATCTTATAATTTTTAAAATAAAGCCATTTTATATGATTTTTTACCTGTTACCTTTGATCTTCAACAGGTGTGTTATACTGTGATGGGAACAAACGGTGCATCCAGCGATGCGGACTTCACATCGGGCTGCATGCCGCGGGAGGTCGGACACATGCACTGATTTTGTTTGCTCACTTGGTTTTATTTGTTTATATTTTGTATTACTCCAGACCTACTTAACACAATTTGTGAAGACTTGTCGAAAGGAACCAAGAATTTCCCACCTGATTGCATCTGAGCTGACCGCGGCAATTGTTAGGTTTTTTCAGATAAATTTGTTCCATTGCTTGCATGTTAATACATAGCAAGTGTTATTCTTTCATACATCTAAAATAAACCATGGCAAGTGTTGTTATTCCTAATCATACTTACTGATGGTCCTTTTGCTACAGAAAAGATAGGTTTCTGTGTGTCTCATTTCTTTTTTTTAATTTTTATGAGAGACAAGGTGTCTGTAACAACTTATTTGGCCCTGACTAATATGGACTGTACAACATGATATGTGTCTAGCTGTATATTAAAAAGTATGGCACTTATACCTCTACAACAACTTTGTGTCTGTCACAGGACTGCGAGGGCTCAATAGGAAGCAACCTCCACCCATTCCATACAGAACTGTGTTCACAGTGTTGCCAGACTGACCTCTGTAACGCCTACCTGTGTGAACAAAGTAAGTGTTTCACGAAAGTTCTGCCGATGTAAATATAATTTCTTGCTGTTATATTCAATGTGTTTAGACATTTTCTGATAGAAGTTACGGCTATGCACGGTTTGTTTCATCGTCCAGAAACCCGTTTATTTACCAAAACTTCTTAGAGAGAATTAATTTAATATAGAATATATGAATGAAAAACGCGTAAGGGCATTAGACAGACAGACAGACAGACAGACAGACAGACAGACAGACAGACAGACAGACAGACAGCACAAAGATACAACAAAGACAGGAACTTTGTGTCTCATTTGTAGAATTGCCGAATGGGATGATCTGCGCCAAGTGCGATGACGTGTCGGATGTGGACACGTGTCTGAAAGTTGCCTTCTGTCAGGGCGGCGAGGTCAGGCCAGACAAATCATAATCTCCTCCTGCTCATCACTTTCATTTTCTTCTATTTTTTTCTTTCTTCTTCTTCGACTTCTTCTTTGCCTCCTTCTGCTACTACAATTCTGCATGTTTCAAATTCTTCTACGACTTCTTTTAATATTTTTTTAATATTTCCAATATTGATGTTCGTACTATAAGAAGAGCTAGCAAGATTCCCTACTTCACATGAACGTTAAAGATGCAAGGACGGAAAAAAGAAAGAAAGAAAGAATCCAGGAGGAAAAGGTGAAATAACATTAAGAAACAAAAGACATTTGAAATGTGAGATACTAATTGTAATTACTAGCTGTAGGAAGCAGCCAACAGTGTTGATCATGAAATAGTTCTTAACCTGCTCACTCACCATCTCTACCTTGCAGGTGTGCTCCTCGACACTCGCGCCTCAGTCCAACACCTACTCTCTCGGATGCCAGAAGAAGGAGGTCAGATGCTTTTCCCATTTTTTTTTTTTTATATCTCTGTCGCTTAGTATCTACAATTGTCTTTCTTTCGAATTGACAGCCTGAAATGCTCACAATTACCTGATTATGGTATGACCTCGCCGATGATTCAACCGACCAAAAGAAAAATACTTGCTACAAAAAACAAACAAACAAAAAACTGAAGACTTTATTTTTATTTATATTTATTTCGATTTGTCAGCTTACAGCTTATATCTGAGGTTAGGAGACAATGTAGGAGAATGAGAAAACGTTAAAACTTCGTTGGTCATTTCCAGGCCTGTACTGGCACCACCGCCTGCTGTGACAACGCCGACCTCTGCAACTTGAACCTCACCAAGACCATCAGCAACCCCAGACATGTGTCCGTGACCTCAACTCCCTCCTCGACAGCATCATGGCCGTCCGCTACCGACAGCGAGACAATCGCAACTTTTGAATCAAGTGTAGGAGTCGATCACGTGACTCCTACCACGGTGACGTTCTTCAGTTCTGTTGACAACAACACGACCTGGGGGATGGACAGTGTGTCGTCACCCATCAGTACCCATGGAGACCTGAGCACTCCGTTGGTGACGAGTACGCTTGGTGTCACCGGAAGTCAAGATGTGACGTCAGAGGGTAGTCTTTCCTTCAGCAGCACGGCCGGCTGGTCCACATCCGCTTCAGTGACGATGGCTGCAACTCAGGTCAACAAGACAATACCGTCTGTCGTTGTAGGTGAGGTTCGCGTTGTTTTCTTCTCTTTTGTCTCCTGACTCATTTAGTCCTTCTTCAATTTTCTTTTGGTTTAAAATTGTTAATACAAAATGTTAATTAAATTATTATTAATTTTTCCTGGTGGAATTGTGGACACGGTGTCTTGGATGGGTACTAAGGTAGTTTCACTTGTGATGTGTTACTATGTTCACACTTTCTCGGGGTGCAGGTGGGGAGTCGTTGTGCTACTCGTGTGAAGAAGTGGCCAACCCCGTCTTCTGCAGCCAGTTCCAAGTGTGCGGACCTCACGAAGTCAGTGTTTGTTTGTGAGGGCAGAACGAATGAGAGCTCAAGAAAATAATTTATAAGCGAAGGATTTATGTCACCGGAATTTATTTCATAGTGCCATATCAGTGCCAATCTGTAAAGAGGGGGATAAACAACTGTCATAAGGCGAGAGTATCAACGGGAAAACAGAGCAGGACAGTAGGCAAAGGGAAAGTAATCATAGAAATAAAATGAAAATTAATCTTTATTATTTATTATTATTGACTTTCTTTCCATCCAGACCTGTTTCACAGAAAAGCGGTTGACTAGCAATGGAGTGGACGAATTCTCATCAGGTTGTGTCGCTCGAGAGGTAATAATAATAATAAATACAACATTTGTAAATCGCAGACTCACATTGCTAAGGACCAAGAACAAAACATGGACAGCATACAAGGGACAGGAAAACAAACAAATAATACATGAACTATAAAAGAATAGTGCTAATGAAGAATAAGATCAAATACAGAAAACACAACCTGGAACCAAATACTGTAACAAGAACAAGGTACCCTAATTATTTTTGCTAATTCAATTTCTTTTATTCTTCTATAAACACGACAATCTCTACAACAGGACCGACAAGTTCTTTTCTTCAATCTTGTTAGAATTTAATAATCTAAAGCAAATAATTATAAGCATACAGCATCACCTAGTAAACTGCTGTGTCTTATAAATCATTCAGTCTCTGGACTGGACTGCCACCTACTGGATCTTGTCCTCTCTGTCCCCAGGAGTGCCAGGACACGGAACTGGATGGTAGTAGACACGTGCATGAGACGGTTGAGTGCAGTGAGTGTTGCTATGGAGACCTGTGCAATGACAAGCTGTGTAAGGCAGAAGGTACGTCAATGATTCGGCCAATCAACTCTTCTTTCCTCTCTCTTTCACTCCCTCATTCTCTGCTTCTTTCTTGTGGTACATGTTTCTGAACAAAGCGCGCGAGGCTTACGATTAAAAACTCGGGTGTTAATCCCAGGATCTTAATCTTCTACAGTCAACATCTGTACATCCTCTATACACTCAGTCCCTTATTTCTCTCATTCTCACTATTTCTTCTTTCTCTCTCATTTTCACACACTCACACTTTTTGCATGCCAGCACCCACATGCCGTGCCTGTACCTATGGCCTCTTGTGTTCCAGTCCTCATCTCACAGACGGCCCTGCTTTGTGCTGTCTGCGAGAACATTCCAGACCTACACGCCTGCCTGCACTTCAGCGTCTGTCACGTTAGTGAGGTCAGTGAGTGCGAGAGATAAACTCCATTGTCTGCGAGAAGCGCATTCAGGGAACGTGTGAAAGGCAAAGTCGGGACGGGACGAGACGAGACGAGACGAGAGACCAGAGACCAGAGACCAGACCAGACGAGGGTATCGGAGTAACCAGTACCTCTTGTGCCACATCCCAGACTGCAGCGAGGGAGATGCCATAATACAACTTGAATGTCCAAGAAATCCATGTATTCTACTGTCAGACATTTACAAGAGGAAAAGGAACATGTAAAAATGAGAAGTACGGAAAACTAAAACATAGATAGTACTGTCACTAGTGTGAAAGCCACAAAGCCAAATCATTCACCAGTATAAATATACTGACATCTGTACTTGAAATATTTTTTTTCTTTACATTTCTCTAACACAGGTGTGTGCGGCAGAACAAACCGCTGGCGGATTCACCCTGGGATGCCGGAAACCAGAGGTCAGGAATCAAACATGGCTATTTTACCAAAAAACTTAAAGGTCAAGAATATTATTTAAATGATAGACATCATTTTCTTGTAGGTATTTATCTCTTGGTTCACGGAAGTGAACGAAGTCTAAAAGCATGTCAAACATTATGGGATTGTTTAGCTTGACGGTATCGTCATGTTTGTATATAAAGGAATCGTGACCCTCTCTTTAATTTATGAAGAGTATCTTTTCATAGGAAGGAAACAAATGTGATGGTTACAATGAGAACCAGAAATGATGACTACAAGAGTTTCTGTGATTGTCTTTGCAGGATTGCACTGGTGATGTTGTCTGCTGTAACGACACCAATCTCTGCAATGTCAAAGGTGGTTCGAACGTTCATGCGCCTTCTAGCGGGAAGACAACTCCTCCTACAACACCTGTCTCTATTACTGGGCCACCAACTGATCTCTTTCTCTCCAGTACACTTGAAGAACAGTCATCGACGTCGTCATCAAACGCTGGCACGTCGTCGTCAAAGTTTTCGACTTCCGCCAGCAGTTCCATACTGGGAACGCAAAGCTTGCCGGTAGAGACCGCGTCCATAGCCATGACGTCACCAGGTGACGTGACAGTGGCGGGGATCATCTCCCCTGAGCTGTCGTCTGCTTCTCCACCAACGTCGGAATCCATACCTCCAGAGCATTACCAGACATCCCTCCAAAGCAGTTATTCAGAATCTCCGACTCCGTTAATAACATCAGGGCAGCAGACTGCAACTATAGAGGCGTGGGCGTCTCTGACGTCGGCACCAAACGGCTTTTACATGACGTCATCCAGCCTCGCCGTGTCCGCAGTCTTTGAGACAACAGCTTCCTCTTTAATTGTAGAGAACCTAAGTACCACCACAGGCATAGGCTCCCTAGAAACTTTCTCAGCAAGTGTGATCCTGTCGCCTTCCACTGGAGCGAGTGAGATCTTTATGTCTCCCACTAGAATGATCGACATATCAGTGTCCTCACAGCCTTATAACCGTAATCTTTCCCTTGTAGAATCCACTGCATGGCCAAGTGTGGAAACCTTCTCACCCTCTTCATCTAAAACAAGCCAGTTCTCCTCGCCTTCCACTGCAGCAATCGAGGTCTCAACGACTTCTACTGAAATTAGTGAAACCTCAGCACTTCTCTCTGGAATTGGTGAGGTGACAACATCCTTTATGAGACCAATGACAGTCTCAGTGCATTCTACAGACAAAAGTGAGGTTTCAACGCCTTCAACTGAGGGGATAGAAATCTCTTCTATCGAAATTTCATCGTCATCCACTGGAGCAAAGGAGATGTCAGCGTCTGCAGAACCTTACAAAATCCTTTACAGTTATGTTGAACCATCCACTGCACAGACAAGTGTAGAAAATGTTTTAGCATTAACAACTGAAGTGAGGAGGATCGCAACGACTACCACTGAAGTGAATGGTGCTTCATCTGCAGAACCTTCCAGCTCGTATTTGTCTGTCAAACAATCCACTGCACAGTCTAGTGTGGAGAGCTTCACTGTGTCCTTAGCTACAGTTACCGATGTCTCCACGTCTTCTACTGGAAATACTGCGATCCCAACGCCTTCCACTGGACTGATCGAGGTGTCAATGTCTTCTACAGAAGAGTTTCAAATTTTAACGGTCTCCACTGAGTCAAACGATATTTCAAAATCCTCCATTGTCCCATACAAGTTATCAGCGTCTGCAGATATTTCTAGTTTGCACCTTTCTGTTGGAGAATCCATCGCATATTCATTGGTAGAAAACCTGTCAGTGTCTTCGGCTAAACTCAGCGGCATCAACACACCTTCAACTGGAGCGATTGAGGCCTCAGTACCTTCAACAAAAGAGATCGACATCTCACCAACTTTCACGAAGTCCTTCGATATCTCAACATCATTCACTGTAGCCAACGAGATCTCAGTATCTGCACAACCTTACAGCCAGCGCTTTCCTCTTCAAGCATCCAGTGCACCATCAAGTTTTGAAACTTTCTCATTGTCTTCTGCTAAAGCAAGCGAAGGGGCAACACATTCCACTGAAGCCCTTGAGGTCTCAGTCTTTTCTACTACCGGAAGTAAGATCTCAGCGCCACCAACAGAACAGATTGACATCTCATTGTATTCTACACAAACGAACGAGATTCTAGTCTCATCGAGTTTGCACCCTTCTGCTGGAGAATCCATTTCACAGTCACTAGAAGAAATGTTTTCAGGTTCTTTTACTAAAGCGAGTGAAATCACAACTCCATTCACTGGAGTGATTGAAGTCTCATTGCCTTCTACGAAAGAAATTGAAATCTCAACTTATTTAACTGAAATAAAAATCTCGGTGCTTTCTACTGAGTCCAACGATATCTCAACGTTCTTCACTGTAGCCAGCGAAGCCTCAGCATCTGCAGAACCTTACAGTTTGCATCCTTCTGTTATAGAAACCACTGTTCATCCATTGGTAGAAAACCTGTCAGTGGCTTCTTCTAAATCGAGCGAAACTGCGATGACTGTCACTGAGGCCATTGTGGTCTCAGCGCCTTTCTCTACTGGAAGAAGTGAGACCTGGACACCATCGGCAGCAGGCACTGACATTTCAACGCCTTTCTTACAAACTAAGGACATCCTTGTTTTCTCTAGTTTGCACTCATCTGCTGGACAATCCATTTCACAGTCGCTAGAAGAAAACTTGTCAGCGTCTTCTACTAAAACAGGTGATATCACAACGCCTTCCATTGGAGCGACTGAAGTCTCAGTGCCTTCTACTAAAGAGATTGAAATCTCAACGCCATCAACTGGACTAATCGAAATCTCGGCTCCTGCCACTGAGTCAAACGATATCTCAGTCTCATTCACTGTACCCAACGAGGTCTCAGCATCTGTAGAACCTTATAGACAACATCTTTCTGTTGATGAATCCACTGCACCGTCAACAGTGGAAACTTTGTCGGTGTCTTCGGCTGTTACAAGCGAGATGACAACACCTTACAGTGGAGCGATTGAGATATCATCACATTTGTCTGCAGAAGAGAGAGAGACCTCATCATATTTTACTGGACTGATTGATATCTTAGTGTCTTCTGCTAAAGAGACTGAAACTGCGATGACTGTAACTGAGGCCATTGAGGTCTCAGCGCCTTTTTCTACCGGAAGAAGTGAGACATTGACACCATCGACAGCAGGGACTGACATTTCAACGACTTTGACACAAAATAACATTGTCTTATCTAGTCTGCACCCATCTGCTGGAGAATCCATTTCACAGTCGCTAAAAGAAAACTTGTCAGTGTTTTCTACTAAAACAAGTGATATCACAACGCCTTCCACTGGAGGGATTGAAGTCTCAGCGCCTTCTGCAGAGTCGAACGATATCTCAACCACATTAACTGTACCCAACGAGGTCTCAGTGTCTATAGAACCTTATAGACAACACCTTTCTGTTGAGGAATCCCCTGTACCCTCAAGTGTGGAAACTTTTTCTGTGTCTTCAGTTGTTACAAGCGAGATGACAGCACCTTCCAGTGGAGCGATTGAGATATCATCACCGTTGTCTATAGTAGAGAGAGAGACCTCATCATCTTTTATTGGACAGACGGATTTCTTATCGTCTTTTACACAAGCTGTGAAGGTCTCAGCATCTGCAGAATTTTACAGATTGTATCCTTCTGCTGAAGAATCCATTTCACAGTCGCTAAAAGAAAGCTTCACAGTGTCGTCTGCTAAAGCAAGTGATATAACAACGTCCTCCATTGAAGCCATGGAGGTCTCGGCGCCTTTTTCTACTGACGGAAGTAGGATCTCAGCAACATCCACAGCAGGGATTGACATTTCATCGTCTTTCACTCAAACGAAAGAGATCCTTACCTTCTTTAATTCCCACCCTTTTGTTGGAGAATCTATTGTGCAATCAGCAGTAGACAACTTAGTGTCTTCTGCCAGAGGGAGTGATATCACAAGGCCTTCCACAGGAGGGATTGAGGTCTCAGTGCCTTCTACTGAGTCCAACGATATCTCATCCTCATTCACTGTAGTCAACGAGGTCTTGGCGTCTGCAAGCCCTTACAGACAACAACTTTCTGTTGAACAATCCACTCCACCCTCAAGTATCGAAACTTTCTCGATGTCTTCAGCTGTTACAAGCGAGATCGCAACTCCTTACGGTGGAGCAAGTGGGACTTCATCGCCTTTGACTGCTGCGCAAATTGTAGTCTCAACGGTTTTTACTGGACAGATCGAGATCTTAGCGTCTTCCACAAAAACATCTGAGATCTTGGCAACTGCAGAACCTTACAGCTTGCACTCTCCTATTTTTGAAGAATCACTAGGACATTCACTGGGAGAAAACTTGCTAGACTCTTCTGTTAAAGCAAGCGACACTGCGATGCCTTTTACTGAAGTCCTCGAGGTTTCATCTTTTGTTTCTATTGGAGGAAGTGAGTTCTCAACGCCCTCGACTGGAGATATTGACCTTTCAGCATCTTCACAAGCTAACAATATCTTGGCCTCGTCTTCTGATGCCAACATAATTTCAGCGTCTTCAGAAACTTACGACAAGCCATCCACTGCACAGTCAAATGTAGAAAACTTCTCGGTGTCATCATCAGAGAGCAAGATTCCCACGCCTGCCACTAAAGCTTATGGTGCTTCAGCGTCTGCAGAACCTTCCAGCTTGTATCTTTCTGTCGAACAATCCACTGCACAGACTAGTGTGGAAAATTATTTCGCATCTTTAACTAAAATTAATGAGGTTTCTACTTTGTCTACTGGTTCACTCCAAGTGTTATCGCCTTCTACTGGAGGGGTTGGGGTGTCAGTGCTCTCCACAAAGGATATTGAAATCTCAACGCCTTTAACTGCAGAGATCACAATCTCAGAACTTTCCTCTTATTTGAACGATATCTCAACGTCGCACACTTCAGAGAACATCTCAGCAGACCCTTACACTCTTCATCCATCTGTTGATGTATCCATTGTACATACACTGGCAGAAAGGCTCTCAGTGTCTGCCACTGAAACCATCGAGGTCTCGGCGCCTTTTTCTACTGACGGAAGTAGGATGTCAGCAACATCCACGGCAGGGATTGACATCTCAACATCTTTTACACAAACGACAGCGAATTTTGCCTTATCTAGCTCCCACCCTTTTGTTGGAGAAACTACTGTGTTATCAGAAGAAGTAGACTTGTCAGTGTCTTCTGCTAAAGGGAATGATATCACTACGACTTCCACTGGAGCGATTGAAGTCTCGGTGCCTTCTACTAAAGAGATTGAAATTTCAGCCTATTTAACTAGACAAATAAAAATCTCAGCGCCTTCTACAGAGTCGAACGATATCTCAACCACATTCACTGTACCCAACGAGGTCCCAGCGTCTGTAGAACCTTACAGACAACATCTTTCTGTTGAGGAATCCACTGCACCGTCAACAGTGGAAACTTTGTCGGTGTCTTCGGTTGTTCCAAGAGAGTTGACAACACCTTACAGTGGAGCGATTGAGATATCATCACATTTGTCTGCAGTAGAGAGAGAGGCCTCATCATCTTTTACTGGACTGATGGATATCTTAGTGTCTTCTGCTAAAGCGAGTGAAATTGCGACGACTGTCACTGAGGGCATTGAGGTCTCAGCGCCTTTTTCTACTGGAGGAAGTGAGACCTGGACACCATCGACAGCAGGGATTGACATTTCAACGACTTTGACACAAAATAACATTGTCTTCTCTAGCTTGCATCCATCTGCTGGAGAATCCATTTCACAGTCGATAGAAGAAAACTTGTCAGTGTTTTCTACTAAAACAAGTGATATCACAACGCCTTCCACTGGAGCGACTGAGATATCATCACCGTTGTCTATAGTAGAGAGAGAGACCTCATTATCTTTTATTGGACAGACGGATATGTTATCGTCTGTTACACAAGCTGTGAAGGTCTCAGCATCTGCAGAATTTTACAGCTTATATCCTTCTGCTGAAAAATCCATTTCCCAGTCGCTAAAAGAAAGCTTCACAGTGTCGTCTGCTAAAGCGAGTGATATAACAACGTCCTCCATTGAAGCCATCGAGGTCTCGGCGCCTTTTTCTACTGACAGAAGCACGATCTCAGCAACATCCACAGCAGGGATTGACATCTCAACGTCTTTCACACAAACGAAAGAGATCCTTACCTTCTCTAGTTCCTATCCTTCTGTTGGAGAATCTATTGTGCAATCAGCAATAGAAAACTTGTCTTCTGCCAGAGGGAGTGATATCACAAGGCCTTCCACAGTAGTGATTGATGTCTCAGTGCCTTCTACTGAGTCCAAAGATATCTCAACGTCTTTCACCGTAGTCAACGAGGTCTTGGCGTCTGCAAGCCCTTACAGACAACAACTTTCTGTTGAACAATCCACTCCACCCTCACGTATGGAAACTTTCTCGATGTCTTCAGCTGTTACAAGCGAGATCGCAACTCCTTACGGTGGAGCAAGTGGGACTCCCTCGCCTTTGACTGCTGCGCAAATTGTAGTCTCGACGGTTTTTACTGGACAAATCGAGATCTTAGCGTCTTCCACAAAAACATCTGAGATCTTGGCATCTGAAGAACCTTACAGCTTGCACTCTCCTATTTTTGTAGAATCACTAGCACATTCACTGGGAGAAAACTTTCCAGACTCTTCTGTTAAAGCAAGCGACACTGCGATGCCTTTTACTGAAGTCGTCAAGGTTTCAACATTTGTTTCTATTGGAGGAAGTGAGTTCTCAACGCCCTCGACTGGAGATATCGACCTTTCAGCATCGTCACAAGCTAACAATATCTTGGCCTCGTCTTCTGATACCAACAAAATTTCAGCGTCTTCAGAAACTTACAACTGGCCATCCACTGCGCAGTCAAATGTAGAAAACTTCTCGGTGTCATCATCAGAGAGTAAGATTCCCACGCCTGCCACTAGAGTTTATGGTGCTTCAGCGTCTGCAGAACCTTACAGCTTGTATCCATCTGTTAAACAATCCACTGCACAGACTAGTGTGGAAAATTACTTTGCATCTTTAACTAACATTAATGAGGTTTCTACATTGTCTACTGGTTCAATCCAAGTGTTATCGCCTTCTACTGGAGTGGTTGGGGTGTCAGTGCTCTCCACAAAGGATATTGAAATCTCAACGCCTTTAACTGGAGAGATCCCAATCTCAGTACTTTCCACTTATTTGAAAGATATTTCAACGTCTTACTTTTCAGAGAACATCTCAGCAGACCCTTACACTCTTCACCCTTCTGTTGATGTATCCATTGTACATACACAGGTAGAAAGACTCCCAGTGTCTGCCACTGAAGCCATCGAGGTCTCAGCTCCTTTTTCTACTGACGGAAGTAGGATGTCAGCAACATCCACAGCAGGGATTGACATCTCAACGTCTTTTACACAAACGACAGCGAATTTTGCCTTATCTAGCTCCCACCCTTTTGTTGGAGAATCTATTGTGCAATCAGAAGTAGAAAATTTGTCAGTGTCATCTGCTAAAGTGAGTGATATCACTACGACTTCCACTGGAGCGATTGAAGTCTCGGTGCCTTCTACTAAAGAGATCGAAATTTCAGCCTATTTAACTAGACAAATAAAAATCTCAGCGCCTTCTGCAGAGTCGAACTATATCTCAACCACATTAACTGTACCCAACGAGGTCTCAACATCTGCACAACCTTACAGACAACATTTTTCTGTTGAGGAATCCACTGCACCGTCAAGTGTGGAAACTTTGTCGGTGTCTTCGGTTGTTACAAGCGACATGACAACACCTTACAGTGGAGCGATTGAGATATCATCACCGTTGTTTGCAGTAGAGAGAGAGACCTCATCGTCTTTTACTGGACTGATTGATATCTTAATGTCTTCTGCTAAAGCGAGTGAAATTGCGACGACTGTCACTGATACCATTGAGGTCTCAGCGCCTTTTTCTACTGGAGGAAGTGAGACATTGCCACCATCGACAGCAGGGACTGACATTTCAACATCTTTCATACAGAATAACATTGTCTTATCTAGCCTGCACCCATTTGCAGGAGAATTCATTTCACAGTCGCTAGAAGAAAACTTGTCAGTGTTTTCTACTAAAACAAGTGATATCACAACACCTTCCACTGGAGTGATTGAAGTCTCAGTGTCATCTACTAAAAACATTGAAATCTCCACGCCACCAACTGGACTGATGGAAATTTCGGCTCCTGCTACTGAGTCGAACGATATCTCAGTGTCATTCACTGCATCCAGTGAGGTCTCAGCGTCTATAGAACCTTATAGACAACACCTTTCTGTTGAGGAATCCACTGCACCGTCAAGTGTAGAAACTTTGTCGGTGTCTTCCGCTCTTACAAACGAGATTACAACTGTTTATGGGGGAGCCAGTTTGGTCTCTGCACCTTTGTTTACTGTGCAGAATGAGACCTTAATGTCGTTTATGATTGAGACCTCGGCGTCTTCCACACAAACGACCGAAATGTTAGTGTCTGCAGAACCTTACAGCCAGCACTTTATTGTAAATGGATCTGATATACCCTCAAGTGTCAAGAATCTCTTAGTGTCTTCTGCGAAAGAGAACCTCTTCGCAACACCCTCAACTGAAGCTATCGAGGTTTCACCGCCTTTGTCTACTGGAGGAAGTGAGATCGCGACGCCAGTCATTGAAAGGGTTGATATTTCATCGTCTTTCACACAAGCAAACGAGATCCTAGTCTCATCCATCTGGCACCCTTCGGTTGGAGAATCCATTTCGCAATCAGTAATCGAAAACTTGTCAGTGTCTTCTGACATTACAACGCCTTCGACTGCATGGACTGAGGCCTTCGTGCCTTCTTCAAAAGAAATTGAAATCTTCCCGTCTTTAACTGCAGAGATCAGAATCTCAGCGCCTTCCACTGAGTCGAACTATATCTCATGGTCATCCACTTTACCGAGTGAGTTCTTAGTGTCTGTAGAACCCTACACACAGCACGCTTCTGTTGAAGAATCCACTTCACCGTCAAGTGTAGAAAACTTTTCGGTGTCTTCGGCTACTGCAAGCAAGTTTGCAACTCTTTACAATGGAGCGATTGAGATCTCAGCTCCCTTTTCTGCTGTAAACAGTGAGACCTCGGCATCACCCATACAAACAACTGAGATCTCAAATCCAGAACCTGAAAACCTTTCTGTTGAGCAGTCCATTGCTCAGTCTAGTGTGGAAAACTATTTCGTGTCTTCAGCTCAAGTTATCAACATCTCTACGTCTCCTACTGTATCAATAGGAGTTTGGTCCCCTCCAACAGGAAATAGTGCGATCTCAACGCCTTCCATTGGTGTGATTGAGGTCTCAGTGGCTTTTACAAAAGAGAGTGAAATCTCAATTCCTTTAGCTGAAGAGACAAAAATCTCGGTGCCTTCCACTGTAACAAACGCGATCTCAACGTCATTTACTCTCGTGGACGAGGTCTTTTCATCTGCCGAACCTTCCAGCCAGTACTTTTTTGTCAAAGAATCCAGTGAACCGCCAACCATGGAAAACTTTTCGGTGTATTTTGCTACAACAAGCGAGAACGCAACTCTTTCTACTGGAGCGAGTGCGGACTCAGAACTTTTCCCAGGAGTGGTTGACTTCTCGTC
The DNA here is from genome assembly GCA_004794325.1 of Pomacea maculata. Classification (NCBI taxonomy): domain Eukaryota; kingdom Metazoa; phylum Mollusca; class Gastropoda; order Architaenioglossa; family Ampullariidae; genus Pomacea; species Pomacea maculata. Next base: position 49,854 of record SRHC01002051.1, read on the forward strand.
GCCTTTTACTGCTGTACATAGTATGATGTCAACCGTTTCCACGCTAGCAACCGATATTTCAGACCTGTCCACTGAGATTTCAGAGTCTTACAGCATCCAATTTTTTAGTAGAGAGTCTACTCAACAGTCAAGTATAGAAATCTTGTCTTCTGCTGAACCAAGCATGATCGCACCGCATTATACAGAAATGAACAAGAGTCCAGCATCATCAGCTGGACCAAATGAGATGTTAACATCATGGATGACTGCAGGGAACGAGATTTCAACTTCTGCAGAACCATACAGCCTGCATCTCTTGGTTGGAGAATCCACTGCACAGTCGAACGTCTCATCGGAAACACAAACAACCGCTGAAGTATCGTTAATACAAACAGAATGGGATCTGTCTTCTGTATCCCCAGAAAGACAGACAGTAGCAGAACTATCTGGGCAGCTGACTACGTCATCGGTCTCGAAGTTGTTACATTTTACGCAGCAGGCGTCAGACAGCATCCAGTCTGTCACGCCATCAGAAGAAAGCAACGACCGTTACAGCGGGCAGACGACCGAGCCACCAGATACATCTCGTTCGTGGTCAGAGGCAGGGCTTACTACGGACCTCTTCACTTTGCTCAAAATGTCAGCTGAATATTTTTACCGTACTAATCGTGTCCCTTTGTCCACTGAGCCTTCAGGGACTACTCCGTCTTTCTCACAGACAGATGCGTCAGCCGGACAGCCACGTCTGTTGTCAACCGAAACGTCACCAGCGGAGAATGTGACAGCTGACGATGCAACAACAAATGAAACGACTGTCTCTACTGATACAGTCACACAAAACGACTATATGTCCATAAACACCACCACGCTGTGAGATGTTTCATGGCTTAACACAAGTTTGGTTGAGTCCAAGGGAAGCAACCTTTTTCTCGTAATTTAAGACATTTAAAGATTGTCTCCCTTCTTCCTCGTGTTTCTGTTTTAGTGGGTTTATTTTCAATAAATAAAAATCGGACTTATTGACACGTTGAGATGCCATCTTTGGAGATACCAATTCCTGAGAGGGTTGTTTTTTTTGAAACTTTAGTGTTCAGTGAATGTTCAAAGCAGACGCCAACTTTATTTGTTTATTCCACTTTTCCTCAAATACCGAATGTGACTTTAATATTTTTCTTTGAAATATTTTGGCTTTCTATATTTTATTCTTTTACTTTCTTTGTACACGTTAATCAGAAACAAGTTTACTAATGCATTGCTTTTTAAAATTTTTTTTACTTCCATTGTTATGTTTTTTTTGTTAATTTTGTTTGTTTACTTTCCATCATTTAATGGGAACCAATAAAAACTATAAGCTCGTTATAAAGCAGACTGAGGCATTGTTATTATCGTCAATGTTGCATGCTTTGCTTTAATTTTTTTCAATATTTTGCATTATTTTCTTTTAAACGGTTATGAAAAGAGCAGGAAAGTGTTTCGGTGCTTTAGTTCCATTGAACCATTTAGCTGTGCATCTCTGAAGTAAAGGGAAGAACTTGCATGTGAAGTCACAACGAAGTGTATATAGCAACAGTGATGGTCAAACAGCTTCCTGTCCGTAAGTGGCTGTGTGTGGTTCACAGTGTCTACAGTTCAGCTTGGGGAGCCCAGCACTGTACTTGTGCAGTCGTGTACCTTTAATAATAAACAGTTACAGTGATAGCAGCAGTAAATACTTCTAAAAAGATATATCACCGAAACCCGGCTCAAAGAACTTTATATACACGAATACGCGCACACACGACGCACATAATAGTAAAAATAATGATAATAATAAATAAGAAGAAGAAGAAAGAAGAAAGAAAGAAGAACGAAGAAAGAAAGAAAGAAGAAGAAAGAAGACGAAAGAAAAAGAAATGGACAATTTGTTAAGCGCATACTCACACCCCTAAGGAGCATGCTCTTAGCGCCTAAGAACAAGAAGGAAACATGGACAGCATTCGAGGGACAGAAAAACAAACAAATAGAATATGAACTATAAAAGAATAAACAACCGTACTAAACTAAGAATAATATCAAATACAGAAAACACAAAGAGGAACCAAATAACAAGAACAAGAACTGAGAGTAAGAGGATTTTGCAAAAGGAAGGGTGTGACAAAGGACTAGCATTGTGGGAAAGGTTGTTAGAGTAATGTTTATGGAAGAGGTGCGTTCTCAGTGAATTTTTAAAGGATTCACTAGTGGGTAGGTGGCGGATATGGAAAGGGAGAGAGTTCCATTGTTTCGCTGTACAATAAGCAAGAGTCCTGTGGCCATATGCTGTTGTTCTGGTGACAGGAAGAGTAAGGAGACGATCATCAGACGAGGAGCGGAGTTGTCTAGCTGGGATGTAAGGGAAGAGCAGTTCAGAGAAATAATCAGGGAGGAGCCAGCAAAGAACATAAAACACAGCACGGACAGTTTGAATACATACTCGGGGTGGAGGAAACCGGAGTATCCGGAGAAAAAAAAAAACCAACAATCTGCTGTGTAAACAGATGTCACATCCAGAGAGATCAAGGTATGTCGATCGGAGGTAAGATACGAAGCCACGACACCCGATTCTCATTGTCGTGGTGACAGGCACTTTAGTCGCGGCGCCAGCAGTCATGCACCAGTTCACTCATGCATGAACAAGACTACGTGCTCCAGTCGGACTCAAGGGCCAAAGCGAGCTTCAAGCGCACAAACCACCCTGGGTACATAGTCTTGCTGTAAACACAACGCCTTGCGCACTGAGATATCGGTTCTGGGTCAGCGGTTTCTGACGTCGGGTGGAAAGGCAACTCCCTTCCTTCTCATGGTGTCAGCTTCTCTAACTACACCAAGAAACGTCCGAACACGATTATTGCTGACTTGCATACAGTTTAATGTTTCCAGTGACATTGTCGGACAGCAAACGTTCATTAAAGGTACTTATTCACTTACGTTGACCATTGTTTAATAAGAACATCGAAATTTTTTTTAACTTCAAACAAAGATATTTTTTAACTGCAGGGATCAATCAGCAGACACAAGTAAACTAATTCAGGATGACAGGTGTTAGAAAAAAGAAGGATCGAAAGAAGATCCATATGTTTGTAGATGGAATGTACAAGACGGTGAAGGTCTTTGCTGAGTCTTCTGGTTTGTAATGCAAAAGAAAAAAAGCAGGTTGGTGAAAATATGGAAAATTGATATCAGAACATGGATATCAGGAGAAAAAAACATGGATGTTGACAAATGATGGGAAGAAGCATGCAGACACGAAGGGACGGGAGGCAATCACTCTAGTCCTCAAAGATTCTGAACTGAGGATTCCTTGGGGTGTCTACCCTGCGGGGTGAACAAAAGGTCAGGATGTGGGGGGAGGGGTTATAGTTCAAACCGCCCGTTACACACCACACCCACCCGGTTCAATCGACTGGTGTGCCGGGTAGAAGAATGTGCGAGACTGGCGTCACCTGCTGTTTTCAGGGTATGCAAATGAGAAAAGCGTGTACCCGCAAATAAACTTTGTCGATCTCCGTTTTTGTCGGCCCGTAACCCAGGTTTTCGTTTATTTCCATTCTTACGGGGGAAAAGGGAGGGGTACATTCGTGTTTAAAACCATTTGATTGCTGTTTGCAAACCGAGCTTTTCACTGCGTCATACAATAGTTACGCCGAGGGTGTCGCTCCCCCTAGTTCTACCTCTTTGCGTTTGTTTACCCCAATATTTTCCTCCTGTTGGTTTTCTTCTAAGGAAATGTGGGCAACCATGGGATGTTTTTTAAAAGCTTCCATGGCAGAACCAAGTGATCCTGCTTATTATACGCCATTGTATCCTGGAAGTTACGAGATTATAGAGGTTTCTCAAACAGCACTGACATAAAACTGAGAATGTTGAACAGCGCAGTATGAGCGTGTGCACACCTACACACATACCTAGACACCTACATACACACCTACACACTCACATACATATGTGCGCACACTTACACGCCTGTCTTTCTGACAACACCCGCTCTGGCACGAAAGACAGGCACCTCCGTGACGTCATCAATGCTGCCCTGACGTCACACTACTAACGTCTGCTACTGACATCATCATACCTCCTTCCTCTCTAACCAACCTCCTCCTCCTCCCTCAGCGACTAACCACACAATCGAACGTTTCCAGACTACACACAGTAGCTGTTACGTCACAGCATGAGATCATGCCCCCTTCCCCCACCTTCCCCTCTTCTCCTCGGACCCTTCCACAGCTACGCGACCGAGCGACGATGAAGCAAGAGGATTGTCCGGTAAGCTTCCTCCACTCTTCATAGCCTTATGCCGCTCAGGTGAGCGATCGCTCCTCCATACCTCACGCACTCCCCCGCCCCGCCCCGCCCCTTCCAGGTGTGAGAGCGTCGCGTGTGGCCCCTGCGAGCCACTGCCCTCGCCGTCAGAGAGCCAGTGTCAAGAGGGCAGGCGGGATGAGAAGAGGGTCAATACATATCTCTGCAACTGGGCAGCAAGAAGCGAAGGAGTCAGGTCTTCCGACCGCCACCGCAACCCACGACCACCTTACCTCGCATCAGTTATAATTTATTTCTTCTCGCCGGGACTCTCCCGCCACACACACATTACTCCTACCCCCTTCTTTTCACCCTGCGAGGTGCACTAAACTGCACATCGTTCCGAGCAGCGCGACGTAAATAGGACGTAAATAGCACGGAGACGTTTCATGCCCTTTGCACTCAGCACACCGGCGGACGCTGCGGCGAAGGCTAGCCGGCGATCACAGCAGGTTTGACACGCCTTGCTTTCTCGTCCACCCTCGCTCTTCGAATTCCGGGTGGAGACATTTGGGGTGCGGCAGTATTCGGGACAAGTACCGAGGAAGAGACAGAAGGAGAGAGAGAGGGAGTGAGCGGGCGGATAAGAAAGTTTTTTTTATCGCCTACGCCCGGGATAAGAGGGGTTGCGACTCTGCTCATTCACAATTCTCCACGTTGTGATTCGAGTGTCTGTGTGAGCGGCTGTGCAGACGTGTGCTCGCACCTTGATTGTGTGGATTCGCTGTTGGACTTGTCCCCTCGCTACCTCCAGCCACTGGATTAACCGCGTCCTCGTGGATGAAGACTGATAACCGTTTCTCCTTGTTTATGTGACGGGTGGAAGTTCTGCAAGGAGTACTTACTTACTTACTGCCTGTAGACACAGACCACACGGCAGTTACCGGCTCTTGTTCTGTGTTGTGAACTCACTGTGTCCACTTCCTCCCTCACCCACCCGACACCGTGACGAGTGATCACCTGGAGATGGATGGACACGGGTGGCAGCTGTTGTCACTGCTGGTGATGTTCTCATCGCTGTTGACCGCTGGTCAAGGTAAGCAAGCTGTGTTTACTTGTTTTTACTGTATTCAGTAATGCGTATAAATGCGAAACATTTTGCGTGTATAGTCAGCAGGCTTTCATAGTTTATTTTAAGGTGTGTATGTGTGTGTGTGAGAGAGAGAGAGCATGTAACTGCATAACCCTTCTTTCATCAGTTTATACCTTTACCACCTGCACCGTCACTTTATTATATCATACCGATATCATGAAGCCAGGGTTTCAAATTTTCCGCCAAATTTCCCCTTTTCACGAACTTTACAAGGATGAATAAATCACGAACTACCTGCATGACATCTTTTTCCCGCTTTATTAGACATTTCTCCACAAAAGAAATCCCAGTCTGTGAGAGCCCTACCCTAGGCGAGGTCAACCTGTAAAGTGAGGCAAGTCGCAGGTCACAGAGGGTGTAGTGTCGAGGGTCGGTCCTCCATGTGTCTTATCTCCACAGACTTGTTGTCGGGGAAGGAAAGAAGGGGGGCCTCTGGCAGTGTCGGTGCTGAATGTCCTGTGGTGTCGGGTAACATCAGGCGTGTGACCCCGGGGAACCGGACAACAGTCTTATCTTATCTCGCCAGATAACCACAGCCAAATTTATAGCAGTTCTATGGCTGTATGGCTAGGAAGTGGGGTTGCCACGGACGTAATTACCACGTAGACGTCAAAGATCTGTAAATAAGCTCGAGGCCCCAGTCTTGCATTTATGAAACATCATTAGGATTATGCGTGGGTTAGTAGTGGAATATAAAATGATAGCTTTGTACCTAAGATGTCAGCTTTTGTGACAAAGGGTAACTTAGAAGTGTGTTTATCAACGTGGATGAAGTATATGAATGGTGTGTGCATGAAGGCAGGTGTCACGTGACAGGCACACAGATCATACGCTCTTTACTCCATGACTAGCACGCAGAGCCCGTGTCCAGGTGTTAACGGGTATTTCATGTCGCTGGCTGGTGTCACAGTAGCTGGAGACCTCGAGTCTTGTGAGAACTCCCGCCCTTTTTTTTTTTTTTTGTCAAGAAGTCGAGCACGAAGAGATAACCTCTGGCAGAGACCCGCCGGTAGTCTTTTGACTGACTTGTTACTCTCGGTCTCACATCGCCCCCTTTTCCCACCCCGCCTCATC
>SRHC01002051.1:62648-209643 GCA_004794325.1 Pomacea maculata
CCCCCCCCCCCACACACACACACACTCCCCCCCACACTCACACACTCCCCCCATCCTAGTCCTCCACAGCAGCCATGGAGTAAGAGCCTGAGCCGATTGCGGGCGCAAAGCGCTGGGAGGGCCCGTCTCAAAACTGGGGCTCGCCATGGCGGAGGAGAAACTCAGGTAACTCATACGTCAGCAGATTTGAAATTAAACCAGCAAGACAGTTACAGAACAATGTCGGTTTCTTACAAATTTTAACTACTAATGAACAAAACTCTTGCCCCCTCCTCGGTCTCTGAAAAATTAATGACGACGACTATGATGAAGAGGAGGAGAACGAGGATTATTTGCCCTGGTCTGTAGGGAAGTAAGTTCATGGCTGTCAAGGTAAGCATTACAATCTCACGAAGTTGAAAGGCGAGGGCACACAAAAGCCCAGTCACCCTACTTCGTCCCTCCCGACAAAGTGTCCAATGCGTGTCTACATGGAATGTAATGAACCAAAACTGTATCTCACCAGCGGGAGGTATGTTGCTCTCATGCCATAGTTTCTAATTCCAGACCCTCGAAAGTAAGTTACCCAAAGTCGCGGTACAAGTTTTAGGGAAGCATTCCCCCCGACAGAGAATAGTTTCAGTAGCTTTTTCGCTGCACGCGGTGACTGAAAGCAGTTCATACAAAAGCAGAAGTGAGTGTAAATAAGGTGGCGAGAGAAATACAGATGTAAACGAAATAGGAAAATGTTGTGTGACCAACTTAGTAATACTCTGCTTTTCTTAAAATCAAAAAATTCAACATTAATATCTGCCTTAACCCACCCAAAGAGTTATGGCATACTAGACTGTCATTAGAGCTGACAATGGTGGCAAGCCAGCCATCTGGAAACCCCAAGAGTAAGTGACAACAACAGCAGAAGGGGAGACCAGCAACAGTAAACAACAACAAGAGGACCCCAGCAACAATAAACAACACCCTCGGAGTGACGGAGCCTCAGAGTTGACATAGCAGCTGAAACATCAACAGAGTGGGGTGTGGGGGGTATGAATGTCCTCATTACAAAAGCTCCCACCACCACCTTGCACATGAAATTCCCACCATCAACAAACTAATAAATTGTACAAGCGCCAGGTCTGTCTCGTGCACTAAATTTAGAAATCATGAATTTTTCTGCGTAGGTAGTAAGTAATGACCAGAGAGGACTGGAGGTCATGTCACAGCTTATATACACATCTATGTTGTTGTGATGATTCGGTCATTTGTCAAAGCTAGATGTCCCTTCTTACATCTGAATTCTCCATGTCCTCAGCACTGAACTACTCAAATTCATGAGAAAAAAAATGTTTCCCTGCTCAATCATCATACATTGCTGAACAATACCATAGAAGTTGCAACATTTATTAAAGTATCTTTACCTAGAAGACAAGCGGCCATTAGACGAGGATCTGATGCACTTACAAGCGGGACCAGGCATGGAAACAACAGACTAACAACACTTACACTACCTACCCGGTCTCACCATTGCCCAATAAAAAGCCTTGAAGGTGCCTTTGTCTTTTAATCAGCGGCCCCAGAACAATGAGACAGGTAATTGGCACTTCCAACAACCTCTCCCCCTTCCCGGCCTCCCCCAGTTCTTGAACAGGAAGTTCCTTAAATACTTTTTTTGCAAATGAAAACAACATTCATTGAAATTATTACATTTTACAATTGTATTCTTATCTGGAAACTTTTGATCAACGTTGACAGGCTTGCTTTTTTCTGATGACCCAGTCTTCCAACTAACTGACGACTTAGTGGTGCCTTGCTATGGAAAACTGGATGAAATATTGTGTTAATTAAATAATAAGCTGTCATAAAGAAAGACAGCTGATTCCTGGGAAATGAATCTTACTTGACACCTGGGTGAGCCCTTTTCTGTGTCTCCTAATAGGACCTCCCGGGAGCATAATTATTTTTCCCACCTAGAATGGGGGCAAACATATGTCAGCCAATATTAAAATGCGCGGAAAATAAGTAAGTCATGGATAATTTGTCAACACGACCGTAGTGGGAGGCAGAATTATCTCTCGAGGGCAAGAAAACTTCAGCTTAGTAAAGAACTATAATATATTTGGTCGTCTTCAAGACTTCAGCCAATGGGAGAGCTGGGATCTTATGTTCATTCGATGTCTTTGTAGACAGTTCTGATGTCACGACTTTCTGTGTATGATGATGATGATTATGATGATGATGTTTGTGTTTATCGAGGAGAGATGGACTGCGCTCATTCCATTGATGTGAACAAAGAAGTTTTGCATCGTACTAAACCTTAAATAACAATGGTAAATACCAATAAATATAATCGCAATTTTTTCGAACATTAGTTAATGTCCACAAAGCGATAGCGATGGCGACCAAGAAGAAATTAGGAATGAAAACATTAGAATCCTGAAAAGCAGGAAGGAGGGGTTTCGTAGCCTTATAGTCAGTGCCTGCGCCTTTCCAGCAGGAAGTCAGTCAGAGACGCGTCAAGCGAGCAATAATAATAATATATTTTTAAAAACCTGCAAAACACCCAACTGCCTGTGTACCTGAATTTTTTTTTTTTTTTTCAATAAGCACAAAAGTTGGTGGAAGGGAAGGCTAGGTCTCCGCCCCTAAAACTAGTGATCCGTTGTAACCGGAATGCTGTAGGTCTGTAGGACATTTCAATTCCCCTTTGAACTTCTCCTGAAAGGTATGTCTCCAGTAAAACTCCAACTTCCCATGTATGTACATTTACATACTGCTGATCACGTGCTTAGAATGTGCGTGAGTTGTGAGTTAGCCCACGCGTTACCCTGTTCGTCACACCCTACTTGCGTGGGTTTGTTTGAACTTTTTTCTTGTCCTTTTGACGGTTTTAATCTCGTGAGTGCATCAAAGTACCCCGGGGACTCATCGACACCACGCCACACCCGACTTGCGGGGCTCTGTTCGAGCTTTCTTCCTGTGGACAATGTTTATCTCAGAAATTTATCAAAATAATCACCGCACACCCATGCACCCTTATCTCATCGTGCCGGTGTGGAGCTTATCTGTCATTAATTTTTGCTGTCTGTCGTAGATGTTTGGACTTGTTTCATATATATAATATGTATATAGGTTTTACAGAGCTTGACTTTAGTAAATAAACTGAGCTGTTCGTGTTATCATCATCATCATCGTTGTCGTCGCTGACGAGAGCTCCCAGTTCTTCTACTGCTTGTCAAATCAACAAACATCAGAGGCCAAGTTTGTGTCTGTCGCCAGAGCCAGGTGTAGTGATAGACTTGTTTATCCTAGTAAATGTTCAGAGTCCGTTGTGATAAGAAGTAGACAAGAGAAAAAAAATGTTGTTTGTTGGAAGCATGGAGTGACAAGCACATGGCGACACGATGAAGTGAATTGTCATCCGGTGAATCACTTTGCATTTGCGCCTCACCTTCCTCGCCGCCTGTCGTCTGACATCACAACCTGCAGGGCAGTGTCCTGTCCATACAAACATTTTACAATGGAAATCTTTGGTTGGTGATTATAGATAATATTGAAAAATGCTTTGTCACGTGGTTTGTGTGCCTGTCGGAGTTGAACATGTGTATTTACATATGTATGTGAAATTATTATTGTCATCGTCGTCATCATCAGGGGGCAGTGCATTAAATACAGGTCAAAGCCTTATTTTTCAGGGTTGTACATGCATGGATTTGCCTCAGAAGAATTATATTTTGATCGGCACAAATCATTATTTAGATGTAAGTGTGTGAATGTCTTGCTAATGGAGATGAATGTGTTCTGTGAGTATTGTCCCGCAGTATTCCCCACCCTGCGTACAGAACAAAAAAGTTTTTTAAACTCCATTCAGCAACATCTGCCAAACTTATGGGGCGATCCTTGACCATCAGACCGCAGCAACTTGTGTAGCAAACACCACTATCAAATATGTAGTGACTTGAGATCACGTGTCATGCGCCATCAAGACCTCTCCTTACTCCTGAAGCTCGGGTGTCCTAGTCACAATGAAATGTGGATTAGTGTCAAGCTCGGGTAGACACAGAAGTCCCAAGACTTTCATTCTCCTTTTCGAACTCATGTTGTCTTCGTAGAAAATGTGGATAGTCGAGAGAAGTGCATCTTCAGCAGTCCTCCCGGGGTGGACTAAAAATGAATGAGACAATTCCTACAAGTCCACATGCTGTGACCTTTGAAGATACATCGATTCCTAAACACAACTCTGACAGGACTAGAAACTAGAGACTACAGACTGGCATGAAATGTTTGGATGCTGCCGGTGTCCAGAGATCAATGGGAGGAGAACCCCAAGTACAACATTTACCGAGGCACTGTCCATGGTGCCAATGACCGGACAAGAAGGGAGGGGAGGTCTTGGTGACGTAGCCCCGAGGGTAGATTAGCTGCTGAACCTTCGTGCACTCGCATGACCGCCAGAATACCTGGCTTGCTGAGCGAGGACAGCAGGTGCGTGACAAGTAGATATGTATGTCTAGATATGTCTGCGACACACCACTTAGCAATTCCGCTTCACTTCCCTGTCACCTTGTCTCCTGCTAAAAATGTCCTCTTCCCTCCGTCACTTCCTTACTCCCCACCCCATTCCCACCCCTTTCCCCTACTACGACTCCTCAACCGCAAAGGCATTCAGCGTTAATGCGTTGCTTGTACAATAATAACTTTTATATTTACTATTTGACCTATGACCTCTATTAACTGAATATCAGTTGACGAGGAACTGCTGCTCTTTTTTTTTCCATATTTGTTCTGTCGTGCGCAGACCCAGACATAATCCACCCGACTGAATACCCACACATACCCACGGTCTGTTTCCCACAGTCATGGCGGTTATTCATAAATACCTCGGGTTTGCTCATGCGCACTTCCTGTACTCACTGACTGAGAGATGAACAGTTGGAGGGAGGATTCTGTCCTTAGCATGTGCTTGGAGATTTTAAATTGACAAAGGTGTTAGGGAATTTCGGGAAGCGGGCTGCTTTGCTCAGTCCGAGAATTTTCTAAGAAACTAAACTTGTCACCAGACCATCCCACGTGTTATGAGATCTTTAATGGCGAGAGGAAAGCAGAGATGTCAGGTCTCCGCCCACGAGACTTGAGTCATTAACAGCATCGGGAGGCAGTACACCCAGGCCTCGGGGGGAAGGAACTGTCCTCGTGGTGCACTTCTTGTCATCATGTGATGTGTCATCAAATCAACGTTAGCACCTTGATAAGCGTGTTCATCACTTCGGTGGTGGTGGGGTGATGTGTGTGTGTGTGTGGGGGGGGTGATGTGACAGGCGACGGATTTGATAAATCAACAGCATGTGACAACAATTAAAAATTATGTCTTTGAATTACCAGGGCTGAGATGATTGCATAAACAAGAGGAGAACGAGCCGGATATGCGCTAGTAGACATGCTGGGATAAATCTTTTAAAATATTTCTTTCTCCTCCCTCACTCGCTCTCTTTTGTACACGTTCCGTTTTCAGTATTTAACCGAATGGTTGCCTTTCTTTCTGATGTCGAATCGTATTCTTAGCTGTAATATGTTTTAGTGAGATGTTGTGCTTGTTTGCTGACCTGAAATGCAGCTTTCATTGCATGGCTTGATGTGCCGAGATGTTTACTCGTCTGAACTGTCATACAGGCAGTGGCAGTGTTTGAGTAGCTGGCACACAACAGCCACGCCAGTGCACGTTGTAAAATGAAAAAGAAACCCATCCTGGTTGGGAAAATATCCACCCTGGAATATTTGCCAGCGATCTCAATATACGCCTCAAAAATGTTCGTCAACGAAGAACAAAACGAAAGTGTTAAGGATACATAACTGGTGCCTATAGTACATCAGTAGCTGCACTACACAAAGTAGTTGACCCACCGTGTCAGCAGATGCTCATGTTGTGTCAGCAGTTGTCCATGTCAGTACAAGTTGCAGTTGTCGTCGCCACCATAGTCATAATCAGTTTTGGGTCACGGTGACCGCGGGGTGCTCAGCCTCACGCTACGCCCCAACGAACCCCAATAAACACCAGGACCTGCTGAACTCCTAAATCTCTCGCCCTTAGGGACCGCGACAATCGTGTTTCCACACCCGCAGCTCCGTTCTCGCCAAGTCTTCTTCTCAAGATGCAGGAGGTCGACGCCCTTGGACAAACTTCAAGCAGAGGTCCAATCCTCACATCCACCCGAAGCCCACTGCCCCGAAGCCCATGCTGTTATCATGGACGTGTACAGGTGGACTGCTGTCTGTCTGCCGAGACCAACACTTAGCCTCTTGCGAAGTTCTCCGATGTTAGTCTCGGCGAACCTTAACAATGAATGTTACTCAACCGGAAGCTTTGTAGTATCATGCCTCGTTTTAGTAGTTAACTGGAAAAAAAATCGTCTGCCAGCAGTCCAGTAATAAAAGTTTGTGATGACAGTTGGCAATGCACCGTCTTTCACAGTCTACTGACTCACCTGACTTGAAGCAGGTCAGCCGTGTCAATCGTGGGTAGAGGACTGAGAAATTTATTAATCTGTTTTGCGATGTCGACGTCTCGCCCACCCTATCTGTCATTTCTACCACAAGGGAACTACCTTCACTCATTCCTTCGATCTACATCTCCTCCCCCTCCATAACCCTGTTTTGTGCCTGATGATGTGGACACTACAACACAACTACATACTTGTTTCCGTCGACTCGTTATCGTGTTCTCTGCTGGTCTTTGCTGTCTTGGAGTGCCATTGTGTGTATGGTTGCTCGTCTGATTGGTTTGTTTGATTTAAAAGTATTTTCATCTCGTGATTTTCCAGTTTGGGAGGAAAAGGTGATGTAATTAGGGGGAGACGAGGTTATGACAACTGCAGAAAACACCGATGCCAGCCCTAAAACAAACATCATTGCAGTTACACAGATCCTGCTGTTTGCGGAATCAGTCCTAACAAAAGTCAACAGGATTAGGTTGAGAGAGAGATTGGGAGAGGAAGATTAATGGGTTTACTGGCAGCAGCGCTGTAACGGTTTTTGGTGGCACGGCATGCTGTTGTTGTTGTTGTTGTTGTTGTTGTTGTTGTTGTTGTTGTTGTTGTTGTTGTTGTTGTCTGACAATGAAGCTATAGTGCTGTCGATGTATTCTACACTACTCTAAGTTTTTTTCTGTCCGGTAATCTATTTCACGAATCATAGAGCTCAGAAAGATATCACAGATAATCCCTGGAGCTTAGAAAACTGCAAACAAGGATCATGCATGCGTTTATCATTTCCATGCCGGGAGAGTGTGGTAGTGTGTGTGTGTTTCACATTTTCATGCATAAGTGAAAGTAAATCTTCGCTCATTTAGGAACATCAAACGATGGTGACTACCGTATCGTTTAAAAGAATGCCAAGATAAAGCCAAGCTTACAAGACGTGGACACCACTGTTAGTGTAAACACGGGACCAGTGGGTGCAGGGCCTAACGTACGGCACAGCAGACGACAGGTGGAAACATAAAGTGAGATTTGTGAGGACATACAGTACAACAATTAGTGGGGCATTCATTGGGACGGGGGCTCTGTTTAACAATGTATTCTTGTTTATACAGTGACTGTGTTATTGATGGTGAGACTGCCGCCATTGTTGCCCGACTGTACACTCAGCCACACCCTCACTTCCATCTCTTCATTTCTCTGTCTCTCCATGCCCCTCTCTGTCTCTCTCTGTCTATCGCTGGTCTCTCTGTCTGTGTTTGTCAGTCTCTCACTCTCTCGCTCAGTTTTCCTGCTTGATCGCAGTGCGCATGCCTGACGGACACGAGCTCAGCTCGCTGCGTTATGTTTGACACTGAGAAGGCATTGAACATTGATTGATGATCACCTCCACCAGGGGGCGTTTCACAATACCAGATCGTGGACTGCGCATTTTGGTCCCAGACAGCCATTGCGTGTGTTTTCTATTTACTGAAATGTGATATCGATGTCCTCTGCAATCTCCGTGTGTGTTGGGAGTAGGGTGAGGATCACGTGTCATCCTTATTCCATTACCTCTGAACTCCCTGGATTCTAGAACTCCCTGGTTCCGTTTTATTCATCTAGACCACAAGAATCTTTTAAGGTCTCTGCGTTTGAGGAAGGCAAAAATAGAATCTTTCACTTCGCACATTCGTCATTTCCTTCTCCGTTCCCATACGGCCAATACTAACACGCTGTTGGTCCGTGACTTGCACACAACCACACGAGTCTCATTGTCCATCACGCATGGCACTTGTCATGTCAGACATCGCGTGCAGCACGTGGCCTCTTGTCATGTCTACTGTCTTCCTGTCTGCACACTGCAGGACATCACACAGACACGTAGTTTGACCGTAGTGCACGTCCTCCTCATTGGTACAAAAATCCTCACATACACACAATACACTATCCCCGTCCTGTCTTCATTGTTTCCGGCATTGCGCAATGTCCAACCTGCTTACATCGGAAGACTACAACGATGTAAGCCCCAGATTCTGCCCTTACCTAACTCCCCTTCCCTGTTCTCGCATTTGTCATTTGTGAGATTTATTATTGTTTCTTTACATCTTCAAAGCATGTCGCTTCTCTCCTCTTGACTGGCGACACTCATGTTGCCCCATCTTGAGATCCTCCCGCCACAAGAGCTGCCACCTGGGCTGTCATGAAGTTTGTAATGAAATCAGAACAAAGGCATATCTGTATTCATTTTTTGGCGGGGTTTGTCAGCTTTTTTGTGGTTTTATTTGTCTTCCCTCCTATGTTGTGAACTAGGACGATCATAAAAGGCGCTCGCTTCAAATAAAAACGACACTGTGTCGAGGGTCCTGCGCGGTTATGGTGTGTTCCTCCATTGTTGGTCTTCGTGTCCCCTTCCTTTGTATTGAGAGAAACAGAGACGACCGCGACAGACTAATCTCTCTGTGCTTCTCTCACTCGCTCTCTCTCTCTCATACACACACGCAGAAGAGAAAAACATGAGATAGGGGCTTGTGTTAAGACCTTGACACAATGTTGTCGACTAAATATTTAGCCAGTTCTGTCTACCGGCGGTTGAGTGAACAAAATGGCGCAGCATACAAAGCGTGCACGATTTCTTTGACTTCAAAATATCTTGTTTTTTCCCAGCATGCGACCGTGTTGAGACATGCAACAACTTTTTTTTTCAAGACCTCGTTGTAAGACTTCCTTTAAAAAGAAAAAAAAACGAGCTTTTACTCCCTTTACGAAAGCTAACAAAAGTTTGATGATAATAGTTGTTCTTGGATAGATGATGTTGTCGATAACTGTTATCAAAATAAGCTCTGACGAGAGGAAACTAAGGACAGGACAATAGAGTCTTCTGATGTTCTTCATGGCTACAGGTAATGGCGACAGGTAGCACCTTGGTTCTGTTTGAGGTTGCCCCTAGTGACTCGTCTGAGGTAACCTTTCACCTGTCCAGAGCGGTCCTGTTAACCACTCTCTTGCATGCCCGAACTCGGCGCCGGCCATTTCTGTATCTTTCTGTATCACGAAGGTTGCTTGCCACGAGGGAGGGGTTCAGAGGCTCAAAAAGTTCAACAGTGACAGTGGGTGGAAGGACGAGAGTCAGGCGAGGGTACATATTAGTGGCCGTCAGCTGACCACACTTTTGACAACAAACACAACTGGCGGCCAATATTGTTCTCAGACCTCACTGACATCGCTGCTGTCCTTGGCATGTTTGCTGGCTGACGACTCAGCTGAAAAAAAAATGTCCGCTGCAAGACTGGAGTTGGCGGTTGGCGCGTAGCTGGGGCGCGTTACTGAGAGACTTTATTCTGTGGCAAACGTTCGCTGCTCTCAGCTGTCACTGAACGGCTGTACGAGGGTTTGGCGTGGGCTAGAGCTGATTTATGTCAATGCTCTAGTGGATGTAAGGTTGTGGTTTTGCTGCCTTTGGATGTTTGAACATGTATTTGTTTTTAAATGTTGACCAGATAATTGTCGATGTTTTACCTGTCTGTACATAAAAGTGACCACAGACTAGCGTGGACTAAGGAGGATGGGTGACGTAACGCGCTAAATATATCATTTCATGTTCAGTCATCAACAAGTTTCTGAATTTCTATTTTAAAAGAACTTCCGACAGCTGGTATGGTGAATAGCACTCATTAGAATTGTCTTTGTGCTTTGGGAAGAAAAGAGTGTGTGTGTTGCACCTTAGCAGTCGGATGTTCTTTACCTCAGGTAAATTACCGGTGGCTCTGCATAACAGGTGTTTTAACATACCTTTAGTGTGCCACTGAACCCCACAGGAAGACTTCCCCCCCCCCCGCCTCACTCCTGTCGGCCATTTTCTTTTTAAAAAAAAAAAAAGTCGCGGTGGCTTGTGACAGTGGAGGCAAGTCCCTGTTGCGATTACCTGTCCTTAGCGCAGTAGATTATACACCTGTCGACGTTAGTAGACAGAGCAGAACTCATTCACAAGATGATGTCCTCTCTCACCCCGAAGCTTTTTCAACATGTCTTTGATTTCAGTATCATTATGTTTACTGAGTTGTGCAATAATACATTCCACAGATTGAAATTTCTCGGTGGGGTTCTGTGTTTGTTTTGTTTATTGTTTGTTTGAATAATTTGTTTAATGAGATGTTGCTGAGGTTTACTACAGAAAAACAAATGTTAAGAAGACACATTAAAAAACCCAGGAATTTTAGGGGACACACACACACACACACAATCTTTGGAAAAAAAAGGTGTAGCGCATGTTGGCGACAAAGGAGGTGAAGCGGAAAAGATGAAGAGAAGAGTTGTGGACACCTGTGTCTTTCATTCACAATGCCTAATGAGGAGACTGTCAGGTTAAGCTCCAGTCATTGGGTTACAGGTGTATGAGACAGGGGATGACCATCACAGGTATTATATCCTTATCACCGGTTCAGGAATAGTTACAGTTCGAGAGTTAAGAGTCACATGAACTTCTTTCTGTCATGGTGTCTTGTGTCTTGTGTCACGCCCAGTAATTCGAGAATGAAAATGAACCCTAGTCATCTGTCACCGTCAGAGTTTGACCTTTTTACTTGACCTCGTAATTCTCGAGCTGCCAATGGAAAGGCAGGCAGGGTCTCATTCTAAGAAGTCTGATGGTTATAGAATGAACTTCACAGTCGCCAGGTGTCATGGCAACAGAGGAAGCGCTCACAGCACCGTTTCTTTCTTTCTCACCTGGAGATAAAATCTCGATCGCGGTCTAAAACTCGGAAAGCGCCCAGCTCTTGAAGACCATGTGCGAGAAGTCGAAGGTTGATTTACAGACAAAGGAATGCTGACACCGGGCCGTCCATCAGACAGTGCAGACAGGAAGGAGTGTTTCCCTGTGACTGTAGCAAGTCCATGTCAGTCATTTCACTCCGTGTGATGAGCGCAGTGCCACCGTGGCTAACTCCATGGTTAGACACACAAATAATTGCCACGTGTGCCGCACCTTTCGTCAAAATGTCATTCCACCCTTTACCCCGCATACGTCACTTAGATTACTTCCCTTGTTCTTGTCAGTAAGAGTTATCTCCAGTACTTTGAGTCACGCCTTTGCGCATGTTCACTTGAGAAAAATGCAGTTTGTTTCACTTGTAAATCGTGTCTGGCTTAGTTAATTGTTTCGAACTTGATGAAAGAAAAATTGGGTAGAAATCAGGTCTGGCTCACCGACTCAAAGATTCGAAGGATCCACAACGTTTGCTTTTTAAAAAAGTGTAAGGGTATCCTTACTATCACCAGTAAAAATATCTGATTTTGCTGTTGAAATTGGCGAATTCGCGTGTATGTGTTAAATGACGAGGACATCGCCTGCTGAAGACCAGTAAATCTATTTCAAAAGATGTCAGTCTTTATTGTCTTGTGACCTGTTAGGATTCCATTCCCAGCAGCTCTGTGACCTTTAGCTGACCCTGACCTCGCTGGCCATGCCCTCTACCCTGTGGGGGAGATAAGACTAGGGCGGGTGGCTGACCGAGCGCGGGGTGGACATTCCTGTGACCTGATAACAAGGAATGGTGGTGGGGTAGACAACCTCCAGCTTTGAGCGGGGGGTAGTGGGGTCGACTGACAACTCCACCGCCACCTCCCCTGTCCCCCCGCCTTTCCAACACTGTGAAGGACTCGGGTATGGAATTCGGGTGTGTCTCGTCTTTGTATACGAGGTCGTTGTCCTTCGCCTGGTCCTAGGTTCGGAAATGTGTTTGTTCAAATCGCTAAGACGCTTGGCAACCATGGAACCTCACATATGCTAGTGATCCCGGGATGAAAGCTTGCATTTGACCCCGGAGTGAGAGAGAGAGAGAGAAAAAAAAAATAAAACGAATGAGTGATTAAATGAATGGAGAGAGAAAGAGAGAAGACGAAGATTATCTGCATGCCTATTGTTCGAGTCACAGCATCTAAAGGCCTCTTTGGGAGAAAAGAACAAGAATATTTATGTGTAAAATTCCTTCAAGTCTGAAAAAAGACAGGACAGACAGGCTGACTGCACAGAACAGGATTCTTCCCCTTTCCTCGTGATGTAATGGATGTTCATTATCTTCTGTCCCCTTCACACGAGTATTCACACTGCCTCTTCCTTTTCACATTTTTATAGGCGCCTTCCTTATGTAAATGAGATGCGAACGTTTAGCCGTCTCCGGCCCCGACACTCTACCCTTGCCCCTCTGTGGGTCATAATGGCGGCTGGTGACACCCGTACCTCCCATTGAGCTGCGGTGTCTGACGTCTTCCCGTGGACGTTACGATGATGTGTCCTGTCTGACGTCCCCACCCTCGACAGTGCTCCTCCTGACGCCCCGCGGACTGTCTGTCTCTGAGAGACAAGGTCTGGCTGCAGACCACCACACAAGGCGCGAGTTCTTTATTCCGTCCATCTCTTGATCGTCTGTATTTAATTTAATTTTATTTTTCTACATTTTCATCTCTCGGTGAATGCTATTTTCTAGCGGAACTGTTCAGTTGTCTGAAGGCACGTCTTGGCTGCGTTTCTTCTCCTCCCCAACTCACCTGGGTACGAGGGAAGGTGAAGATAAATGAGCAGGCAGACGGGAGGAAAGCAGAGGGTAGAGAGCGTGGGATATGGGAGATGCGGTGACTCACTTGACCTTCCTGGTGCACCCGTGCATTCACCTCGGCTGTCACAGGGAGGTCTCGACTGAGCCCCGGAATACGACAAGAAATCTCTCTTTTGTCCACAGACCATTCTTTGTCTTCTAACACGTTTCCTTGTTTGCGAAGCTCATCCTTCGATTGGTTGTACTCATGTACACACACACATGCTCACAAACCCACCCGCACACATACGAGACGCACGCACACGAAGAGATTGAATGGCCCAGGTATCACATGAGTGGACTGAGGCGACATCACACTCTGGTGATGTGATGTCAATACAGTGATTCCACATGAACGTGATTCTGTGACTGTGACACGGAAGAAAAAGCAGAATTTAACTGTCTTATTCGTTGTCTGTACCCTACCTGATAAAACAGAAATGTGTGGTTTGCTCTTTTGCTGGTTTCGAACCAGCCGTCTTTGGCCTACCACCAGAATAAGAAGCTTCTCAATCGTTCTGTTTCGGGTGTTGAACAATAAAAACATGATAACATTCGGGATCGGGGTTTTAAAGCAGACAAAATTTTTCTTTCATCTTTTCAGCCGCTACAACCATCCCCTCTCCAACTATCAATGATGTGGCTAGCACCACACTCAGCTCTGTCCCAGAAGCCTCTGCAACCACCTCGGCAGCGGCAGCAACAGCGATCGCTGGGGACACGACAATGCCACCATCGGGTACCTCAGGAGTTGCGGACACATCCAGTGTCGCCACAGCCACCTCGTCAGCAGCAGCGGCATCTTCCCCAACAAATGCAGCTGAAACCACAGTCACATCCAACACCATCACAACCATCTCAGCAACAGCATCGTCATCAGATGCAGCAGGAGCCACAGGCTCAGTCACCTCGCCAACAGCAGCGTCATCTCCACCGACAGATACACAGACAACCTCAGTCACATCCAGCAGCATCACTTCAGGTGCGACAACAGGTAGCATCTCATCAGGTATCACATCAGCTGCGACAGCAGGCAGCATCTCATCACCTGAGACAACAGCTAGCATTACATCAGGTGCGACAACAGGGAGCATCTCATCAGCTGCAGCAACAGGCAGCATCGCGAGGGACGAAACCACTTCTACCACTCCGTCTTCAAGCGTATTTACGACGTCACAGACCGAGGGCGCCTCCAGTGTGACGAGCTCTACCCAAGCCAGTACAACTGGAAACCCGTTAAGCACAGTGACAGACAAGCAAACGACAGAAGCTGCGGCATCTACTACATACCACTCAACATCCAGCGCCTCCACTACTGAGATAATAATCAACAGTTCCTCCTCTCCAGTTCCTGCAGGTACGACCACTGTAAGTGCAACGTTGTCCGGCTCTGACGTCACCACATCCTCTAGCATCACATCGTCGTCAGAGACTACCTCCACTTCTGCCAGCGGCAGCTCCGCAATAACGACTTCATCAACAGAGGCAACAACGACCTCTGGCTCTGCTGCATTGTTGACTTCCGCTGGGCTGAGCACTACAACAACAGCTGTGCTCGATGCTAGTACAACAGCTGGGTCCACTGTAACCGTGACACCACAGTCAAGTGTAACGGTTGTCGAAACGACGGTACCAGTAACTGCCACTACCATGACACTAACGACACACACTAGTACATCGTCGTCGTCTGCTGACAGCACCGCCACATCTTCATTTTCCTCGATAACTTCTCCGAATGTAACAACTTCTGTTGAAGCGAAATCCACAGGACTGATAAGCACCGTTACACCAGCAAGTACATCACCAACAGTTTCAACAGGCGAGGGATTGGTGGCGTCTCTCAGTCACTCCTCGACGACACCCGCAGGTACCAGCGAAAGCAGCATTTCTGTCTCTACCAGTGCAAGCATGACCAGCAGCGAGGCTGCAACGACCTCCCAGACATCATCTGAGATGCTGTCCACGACCATAAGCGGCATCGTTGCAGTCGTCAGCACCACTTCGACGTCGACCGTCAGCTCAGTTCCCTCGACGGTGGCTTCTACAACGACCCCTCTGGTGACGTCGGGTGTGGCGGATGCGACGTCACAACTGACCACGTCTGGCAGTAGTATCAGCTCAACAGCTTCCGAAGGTGTAACCACTACGTCAGTAATGACGTCCACAGGATCCTCAACGGCATCCACACCTGCAGATATTACTTTAATCGGGTCTCCAACCACTTCCCTTTTAGTATCCACGAGGGTCCAGGAAAGCACTTCAGCTTCTACACCAGAATCATCGCCTCCATCCTCATCCACACCGGAAACGACTGGAATACTCAACACGACCGCGACCACGGAAGCCACTGTCGCCAGAAACGAGACTGCGACCTTGTTGAGCTCAAGTAGCGTAGACACCAGCACCGGCGTGACGTACACAGCAACCACGACCATGGCAGCTGACGTCACGGGAAGCTCCATCACGTCAACGGGTCACGCCGCCGACACCAGCACGATGACGGTTACCACAGCCGCTAGTACTGGCACCCACTCTGTTTCTGAAACTTCATCGACATCGCCTGCAAGCACACAGACTGCGGACACCACAACCATCGGCTTAACCTTCCACAGCACCACTTCCTCCACAGAAAACACCACCACAGCATCGTCAGAGTCTACGGTGCGTCACATGGACACCACGGAAGCCACGTCGTCGTCGGGCACCAGTCAGACCATCAGCACAGCCACAGCTTCAGGGACTGGCTCCACGCCGCCCTCTGACACCACCGGCACCAGCCTGACCACCATGCCGTCTAGCACAGCGACTCAGACACCCGACATTATGACCTCCACCTCGACTGCAGCAGTGGAGAACGTCGTTCGTATCAACTATACCCTGGGTGGCTACAACTGGACAGAGGATCTCGGGGACAACAACTCGCTAGAGTACGAGCGCCTTAGAAACTGGACAGTGGACTGGGTGAGTTCTTGAAGACTTCCTTTGGAAGGGATTATGATACAAGGGAAACTTTATCTGATCTGATCATCCTTTAGTGGTGCCTGTCTGTCTGTCTGTCAGGCCTTCTGTAGTAAATCTGGGCATGGTTGTAGAATGACAGACATAAGCACTTGAAGCTCACTGTGCACGCACACACCCATACTCTCTATCACTATATATATATATGTTACATGTCGATTTACATCACGTTTTTCAAGTCTACTAACCTTCATTATTAACTGCTTTTGTGACATAGTAAATGTTTAACACCAAAGTTTTATACCAACATTTTCATTTCAGCTGAAGAAAACCTTTCCCTCACTGATGGTGAAAAGCATAAAATTCAGGTAAAGTTACTTGACTGACATAAATAGCTGTATTAACTCAGTGTCTGGTAATTAATCCAGGTAAATATAGTACTTAAGAATAGGGTAGATTACCCAGTTATCTAGGTCAAAGTACATACCTTGCATAGTTGTAACATAAGTAGTGCTCAAGTCTGTGTATACTTGTCATGTCAGATATGTTTAAATGTTGTCACATGAACTTGTCACAGCCTTAGTGCTGCGCTATTCTTAGCGACAGTGTGTGCACGGAAAATACTGTTGCTGTAACTAATGTAACTGATGTAACACTGCCAACTGGAATACTCTCAGTGAACTGATACTGATTAGACCTGTAGTAGGGGGTGGTGGTTGGGGAGATGGCATTAGAGTAAGAATGAAATGATGCGCACACACACTCAGGAAAGTAAGTAGATATAGCAATCGTATCAGGTATGAATCGTATCAGACTCTTGTCTCACAATGTGTGTCCGTGAGTCCATGACCAATGAGTTTCCATTGTCTTTGCAGACAGGGTAGCGTCATCACTGAGGTAGAAGGTGTCGTCAACTCTACCGTCAACACCACCCAGATAGACGGCATGTTGATGGCAGCAGCCCAAGAAGGGGGACTTGACGTCAACGGACAGAACGTTACAGTCTACAACATCACTTCCGTTTCTTTGAGTATGGGAATATTTTAAAGAGTTAGAGCCAAAAAAAAAAAACAGAGAAAAAAAAGATAACTTTATTAATTCAGAAAGGTGGGTTAAAGAAACTAACAAATAAATGGTTTGCTCTTTTCTCGGAGCTTTAAATGCTTTAAGAAACATGGTAGACATGGTTTGGCCCTGACGAAGTCAGCGGTTTGCAGTGCATTTTATCTTCGATATCTGAATAATCTTCAGGTTTTTGTTAACGACGCTGCACATTGGAAGAGGGAGTAGTCTTTAGCTAATAAATCACAAGCTGCGTGCGACAGCTTACTGATCCTGGATGTTGTGTTACAGCTTCTGAGACATCAGGCAACGCAGGTATCCTTACCACCTCCTCCATTCTTCTAACCACGACTGCGGGTACTGCAGTGCCAGAGAGCCCCACGACACCCCATACCACTTCGTCCGTGAGCTCCGTCTCGCAGGAGTCCAGCACCGCATCGCCGCTGACGACGGGGTCACCAAGGGCACCGAGTGACACTACCGAGAGCACCGGGTCTGTCACGAGCAGTCACACCACCTCCACTGTCAGCACCTGGTCTAGTACAGACCACGTGACGCAGGTCACAACAGGTAGCATGACACCAGGAACGTCACCGGTAGGGGTAGGTGATGTCACGACCCCAGTGAGCCAGAACGTGACAACCTCGAACACGGTGCCGTATGTCACAACCCAAGCTGTGACCGGCGATGTGAACCAGAGCACCACGGAGGTCGTGACTACAGGAAGTTCCACGCCAGTGGTTCCCGTGTCCATCTTCTCCGTGACAACGGCCGGAAGCGAGAACACCACGATGCAGACTGTAACTCCCACAACTTCGCTTACGTCTGAAGCCACCACGAGTTCTGTCACCAGCAACGTCACAACGGCTTTCATCATCACTGATGGACTTCCTTCGTCCCCTCCCGTTACTGAATCCACCCCACGGGTGAACTACACTTCAACTGTGCTGGCGGAAAGCAGCACAGTCGTAGTGACAACAGCAAACGTCACCGGCCTTGTCACTGAACAGAGTACTACGTCTTCCACAACCGAAAACGTCACCCAGACCGCCGCGCCCGTCTTTCCTGTGACTGGCAACGTTGTCACTGGGAGTGAGTCCAGCACGGTCAGCACCACCATATCAACCGTCAGTATGACGTCACTGGGTTCGACTTCTGGCAGTACAGACAGTACAACGCTACCACCTGTTACAGAAAACTCTACCATGTCTCTTGTGGACACCACAACCGCGGCCCTAGTAGAAAATGTTACCTCTCCTGTCTTCATAGTAAGTGGCACGTCTACCACACCGGTGCAAAACGCCACTACAACGGAATACGTCACACAAACAATAACAACTCAGAACGCGACCACTGGCTCAGTGGTCTTGGCAAACGTCACAAGCACAGTTCCAACTGAAAGCTCTACGTCTTTCACAAGTCAAAGTCCAACATCAGCGCCAACTTCTACAATGTCACTCACAAGCCAGAACGTGACAACTATGTCCACAACGGAAAATGTAACAGAACTGTTTACAACAACAAGCTGGTCCAGTACAACAGGGCAGTCTACAGCGTCACCCACGACACATAATGTAACAGAATTTATCACAACGGAAAACACAACGGCGGGATTTTTCCCATCTCAAAGTAGCACTGCAACCTCTACAGCCAAGAACTCCACTCTACCTCTACCTACGAGTACACATGTCACTGGCCCTGTCGCGGCTGAAAATACCACGTATTTTACAACTGAAAACGTCACACAGCCCACCTCAACTGCAACCAGTCTGCAGCCAGTTACCGAAAGTAACGTCACTTATCCTAATACAACCGAGAACGTCACACAGTTGGTCACCAGTGGCAGTACCAGTCCTCAAGATTCAACAACCGTAGTGAGCGACTCTACGAGTGGAAACGTCACTACACCTAGCACCACTGAAAACGTCACACAGCTGGTCACTAGTGGCAGCACCAGTCCACTAGCGTCGACGACCTTAATGAACGACTCTACGAGCGAAAACGTCACGTCCTCCGCGCCAGAAAGCACGTCACTGCCTTCCGCTTCTCCGATCGTGACAACTGAGGCCACCACGACTATCTACGGCACTTTTTCCATCATAGAGGGCGCTAACTGGACCGACGCCCTCGGTAATGAAACCAGCGAGGAGGCTACAAACCTACGAGCGAACGTCACAAAAATGGTGGGTATCACAGGCGTGTGTGTGTTTATAGTCTTGTCTGTGATGTATAAGCGGACAAGGGGTTTGACATGCATACTAAGGTGACGTTTACTAGCGGAATTTTAAATGTTAAGGAAGTTTAAAGTATTGAGGCGATGGAAGATTCGAAATCGGATCCTTGAGGGAGGACAGCAGACACAATCTTTGACTCTGTATTGTCTCGACTGACATCAGACACCGTACACCACAGTTCCTTGTTCCTCTCCTGTCTCCCACCCACCCATCCTCACTTTACCTGCTTTTCTCCTCTGTTCTGCTCGAATTTTTTCTCTCTCAGTGGTCCAACGCCCTTATTTAAGGAAACTCAAGAAGGAACCAGGGCTTAATTAAGCAAATTAAATTTTGTGTTTTGCATGACGTTTAAAGCAATTATTTTTCTTGTTTCATTGCGGATTTTGCACCTGTCTGAAAAGTTTCCTTATTTCTGAGATCATAGTGTGGTAATTACTTGCAAGTTAATATTGGCATTATTATTATGCTCCATGTTGTGATATGAGTAAGCAGGAAGAGGGAGGAGTTCTCACGGCGGTTTGACCGGACGGTCGTGTATCTTTTTATTTTAATTGTCTCGTGTTTTGCTGGCAACATGGTAATGAGGTTGGAGTGCGGTACCTAGTCAACAACTGGATTACTGTAGTAGGGTGGGTGGGCGGTGGGACGTGCTCGTGGTCTGTACTCGTGTTTCTAATTTCTGGCTCCGCGGTGGTGATGGAGTCGGTGTCGTCTGCCGTCAGTGATGTAGTCAATGTAGTCAGCGAGAAAACTTCACTTGCACCTATTTAAGATTCCGTCTGCTGTGCTCTCTAATGTATGTTTGTATACTGACTGTAATTTCTGTTTACAGCTCGTCACCTTGTACAAGGCTAGCCTGCTGTCTGCGCTGTTCAGGGGAGTTAATGACGTGCGCTTCAAGTAAGTTATATACAGAGGAGTTGTGTCCCTTGCTTATGTAGACTTCTCTTGATTAAAACAGTCAGTTGGACCCTTTCGTGAACCATTTATCAACTAGTTCGACTCATTATAACTACAAAATCTGTTTGTCATGTTTGATGTCGGCTTTAAAAAAAAACAACTTGACAGTTACGCCATCCGATTGATATAAAGGCACTTACCAAAAGACCTTTTAATATATATATTTTCCCGATGCATCACATTTCAATATATATTGTAAATCTCTAAAGCAAGATACTGTTTCGTGTCCATAGGAAGGGCAGCATCGTGGTGATGTATACCGCAATCTTCAGTACCTCGGTCCCACCTGACAACGTGACGTCAGTCTTCATCAACGGCCTGCAGAACAAAAAGCTGGGGGACGTGTACCTGGTGGAGCCCAGCTCTGTACGACACAATAGTGAGTTCAGTGAACAACATTCTTACCACATGAAACCCTCCCTCCAACTGTCACAGCCATTCTTGTAACAAATAATTTTATTGGTCGTGGTGATCACGTGCTCAGCGTTGATGTATGATTTTAGAGGCAATCAAGGACTATTTTTTCAGTCTAATGAAGCGGGTAGTTTCTTGGTATATGATAGGTATGAACACCTCCCTCATGTCTTGTGGCTGAGGTGGTCAATCTTTATATTGTGTGATTTCTATGCGCATGCGCAGGTGCTGCGACTGCGGGGGCGAGTGAAGGTCAGGTCGTCCCCGACTGGGGCATCGCCGTCATCGTCTGCGGCGGCTGCATTCTCATCTTCTTGTTCGTCATGCTCGCGTTCCTCGTAAGTATCCCTCTGTTCTGCCTTTTCCTCTCATTTTGTATTTCTTTCCCCAATCTGCGTCAGTCACCTCACTTGCTGTTTCACTCACTTCATCAGCCATAAAATACACATTCTTTGTGTCTAAGTCCAGTAGTAAATAATTATTGTATTACTGCTATATCCCCTTATATATGTACACTCGTTATACAAGGGTGCCACTAGTCTTGGCCTAGAGTTCCGATGGTGCACTGACCTAACGGCGTTGTTGCAGTGCTGTCGTCGACAGACGCGGCAAAAGTACAACCTGAACGATGACCCCGAATACATCGGGTACCGCCGCAGCTGGGGCTACTCGTCCAGCTCCGACTACCCCGCCTACGACAACCAAACGTACGACAACGCCTTCGACAAACCTGACAGGAACGGAAAGCACTCCATGCAGGATCGGCCCAGCGGTGCCACCAACGGAACCGGAAGTAGACGACCACCGGTGACGACAGAGGTAAGGGACGAGGATGGGGTAGGGTGGGGTGGGGTGCTGTCGGAGGGACACTAGTCTCACGCTTGTACTCTAACCCACACCAGGCAGTCTTCGTAGCACCATATTTCTCTCCTTCTTTTCTTTCTTTCTTTTTTTCTGCTATTTTTTTTTCCCATTAATTTTGTACTCGTTGTGTCTTCCATCCCTGTCCAGACATTCTCTGTCTGTTTTTATACTCGTCATGTAGCACTCCACTGCCACAATGTGTGTTGCCCGCACTCCACGCACCACGTGACCACTACACGCTTGTCCTTCACGCTGAGGCTTTAACAGTTTTAACATGTTTGTGTGTACAAAGCTTTGCTAGCCATGTTCTGTGCTTTGTTCTGTCCCTCACAGCGGATTACCAAACTCTGAGGCGTGTCCAGGACGGAGAAGCGACCCTTGCTGCCAGTGTAGGATGTAAGTAAGGTTCACGGGGCTCTCTAGCTCCGTGAGTAGAGAATTTTCTTGTGTTTCTGCTTCACGCTTTCACTGCCAACGGACGTAACGTGCTTCGCTAACTGTCAACGGCTTTGATGTTGTTGTTGCTTGATGCTCTGCACACAAAGTGGATTGCTAACTCCGGCCATGTGACCTAGCAAAATTTTTTTTTAATGTGAGTGTGAGCGACAAGCCATTTGTTGTAGACTGAAGTGCAGTTGGTCAGCACGCAACAGTTTTAATAAGCATAAATCCGTTGGAGGAAAAGTGTGTTTGCCTTTAGAATTCGATCGACATTACGCAGGTACATGGCACACCACTAAAGTCTGTGGGGGAAGGGTTAGGGTGGTGGTGGTGGTGGGAATCAGGAAGAAAGTAGAGGTAGGTCTTTCTGTGTATATCCATATTATTTTGTTGTTCTCTAGCCTCTCAACAAATGCTGTTCTTCACTCTCTCCTCTCTCTCTCTCACAGACACACACAAATCACAACAGTGACTGCACACTCGTACCAACGAAAATAATATATTCAACACGACCTCACTCCATTTAAATCATCTTTTCTCTGAGGATGTTTTGTCGCTTGTCCTCCTTTCTGCAGTCGTTGCTGGTGGTTGGGGTGGTGGTGGCGGTGGTGGTGCTTGGTGCTGTAGTCATTCAGACTCATTTGCGTTTTTCAGCTGAACAACTCGGCAATGTGCACCCCCAAGATACAGGACAGGAACAAGTCAGGCGCATCAACCTCATCGTCTGCAGCAGCAACTTCCAAGGGCGACAACTTATTGACATTTTACGACATCGACCAGGATGTCTGGGAGACGCGACTGTGAGTGGTAGCCGTGATGACGTCAGTGTTTAGTGTATGACGACATTGTTTAGGACTACAAGAAGGAACGACGTCAGTGCTTAGCGTACATGAGCTAATCCTTTCCTTGGAAACATTCCGTTTAGCGCCCTCGTGACGTCACTCTAACATTGAAGAGGCCGAACTGTGCTGCACGTGAGGCCCAACAGATCTGTAGCCTCCCTGTGACGTCACGGCAGGATGTGGTCAGACACTTTAGTGCAAAATACTTTCTACGTCGTGTGTGGCAACAGTTAAGAAAAAAAGTCGCCAAAGGCTACGTGCGCTGTGACGTCACTACTATATGTGTTTGCGTAAGTAAAAAAAACACTCTCGTCACGTGTTCACACCTGGTGGAACAAGTGTTTCGCGCTCTGTGGTTGGTGCAGATCTGCTCTTCTTTCGTCTGACATTGGAGTCTCGATGCACGTGTCCGCTTTGTCCATCCATCCTATTGCCAAGTCACTGAAACAAAACTCTACGTCATGTGCTCGGCAACGAACACGTGTCGGTATTTTGCTTTTGAACTTGTCTTGCCAAACAGAGTCTGTGTTTCTTTGTAATTTTACATATTGTTTGTTTAGTTTGGTGTTGGTTCGTGTTTCATTCTTCTTATATCTCTTCCCTCGTTAAATTTTCATACAGAGGCCGTCGCCTTGTCTTGAGAATCGCTTTAAAAATAATTTCGTGTATTTTTTGGGGGGGTTGGGAGTTTACTGTCTGCTCACTGTATATAAAATTTGCTGTGTCGTACATACACTATCTTCAGGGGGAATAAAGTGCCTCCATTGTAGCTTGCTGGTTGACGAGCTTTAATCGGGGTACACAGCAAGCGTTTCCATCTGTCTCCACTGTGCGGCCAGATGACTTAGCAGGGTGGAGGGAATCGTTCAGACCATCGTAGCTCACACGCCACATTATCAACATCATACGCCTTCTTAGGTGAAACAACTCCTTGATATATATATATACTTCATTAGATGTTCCATCATTTCCTCAATGGACCTCCAGGTTAGCAAGAAAGCAGTTGCCTCCACTCAAGGTTCTCATAGCCGTGTCCACGCCACCCTCTTAACATTTTGCACACGTCACCCTTTGTTGTCATTAAATACAGAACTATGCAATATCTGATTGTGAGCACACAAAAGTAAATTTTCTCTATTCCAAAAAAAAAAAAAAAAACACTTGTGATTGCAGAATATCAGTCGCTACGTCTAACGTATTTGGAGAACAAACTCACAATTGCTTAGCTTCATAAAAGATAAATATAAATAAAGATTTATTTTTTCTTTTCTTTTTTTTTTAAGAGGGGGAGTGGACCTGTTAGGTGGTGATGCTGTTAGTAGTGAGGACGGGTTTCTAGGGTATCTAGCCTCGTGATGTTGAATGTTTCAGTACAACGACCTGTGATTTAAACTGTTGACCTAGGAGGGTACAGTGTTGGAGTGTGTGTCCGCATGTTGTGTTGTTTGTGAAATCTCGGGGAGAGGTGACTTGAGTACATCTTTATTTAAAAGGGAAATATAAAAGTGTTCAAAGTTGCAGTCTAGATCTGAGAGAGCATGGAACATGTTATCTTGTGACCTTTCACCTTCCGGCCAGGGTTAGTTTGAACTCTTGTTGATCTGTTGATGTTTACGTCAGGGTTGTTGGTTTAACATGTAATCTTACCGTCTGTTTGTAGTAACCTGTGTATAGTATCTCTCTTGTGTCCTGTCTGTAGAAACTTTGTCGTTGTGATATTAAAAAAATCGTTTTCAAGTTGGGATACTTTTGAAGTAAGCAACAATTTGCCAATGGCTTACACACTTCTCTGAAAGTTATTTCTATCTAAAACTTTTTTTTTTTACCCCTGAGGGTTTTTTTTTCAGTCCAGAAAAATTGTAAAAATAGAATTGACGTAGCATAATTGTGTTTTTATTTGACTACAGTATGTGTGCTCACCATGCTAGTATTTCGATTATGTATGTTTTTATTCCATTACTTACATACTCAGATATTACATAACCCCTAATACATTAGATTGACACATTATACTGGCTGCAACCCGTTGTCATGTATTTTTTTGTTCTCGTAAGGTGTGACCACGTCCGATCGGTTATGTATAGTTTGTATACCATGTGACTGTTGACTACAACTGTGTAATGCATTTGCTGAGTATATAGGGTACACCTATGGCGCTTACCTTTCTTTCTCTATTGATGCTTTTTCTTCTTATTATTATTTGACTTGTGTGACATGACTTATGTGGATACAAAAATATTCCATAGCGACTTGATATTTTTGTGGCAATTTTTCATAGGGTTTTTTTTTTATTTGGTTCTTTAATTTGTTATTGTCTGACTACGTTGCACGCTCAGATTGTCACGTGATATGTGTAAACAGTATTGTAGAGAAAAAACTGCTATTTTGTCTTCCAGCCTTCCAATCTTACTGTTATGTATTAAAGTGTCAACAAGCTTCACACGCGCTGGACACATTTTTGTGTTGAAAATAAGATATGATCGCTCACACGACCAGTCCAGATCGGTTGTTGAAGTTGTTTTTTATCTTCTATATTTCAGAATGAAGATGTTACCTTGGTAACAACAGAAATGAACGCACAGTTCCTTTCTTAGTCTCGCAGTTAATCAGTCCTTTCAGGTCTATCTACAGCAGAAGGAACTAGAAATAGCACAGGACTGTTCTGAAAGTAGTATTTAGACCGTTGAGGGCATACAATTTGAAGTATTATTATGAATAATAATATTTTATTATTATCGATGTCGTCTTCGGATCTAGAAGACAGGAAGGGGAGAGAAGTAAAAATATGCAGAGAAAGTTGCCAATGTTCACGTGACCAGCGTCAGACATTTCGCTTCGTGTTGTTCTCGTATCCGCTGTGCACCTAGTCAAATATTCAAGCATTTTCACGGCACTTCTCTCGATGTTCCTGAAGTATCTCCTTATTATGTTAACGTCAGTTAACGGCAGTTTTTGTGCTCACTTTACGAGCGCCATTCTTCTCTTCTTACTCGGGAACATTCTGGGCGAGAGGTGCGCGTTTGAATAACGATACACATCGATATTTTTTTTTCCCAAAGATTTATGTCGCTTGATGTAAGCAGAAAAGAAAATGTTTTTGAGAAGTAGTCTCGGGGTCTTGAGATTATTGTTTTGTTTTGTTTGGGGTTTTGTTGTTGTTGTTGTTGTTTTGTTTTCTTAGTTTGTTTGTTTTGTTTTTTGGTTATTTTTTTGTTTGGTTTTTGTTTGTTTGTTTGTTTGTGTGGTTTTGTTTTTTGGTGTTTTGTTGTTTGGGTTTTGTTTTGTTTTTTGTTTTTTTTTTTGTTTCTTGTTTTATTTTTGTCAAGTTTGTAGACTTCCTGGACATTTCTGGATTTTGTTTTAAACTGTGTTTAGCTTCTAGGTTGTGCTAGCGGACATGGGGTTCGGTAATTACTTCTCTCTGTAGAATAAACTCCAGGCGTGGGGCTACAGAAGCGTTTGAATTTCTGTGAATTACTAAATGTGTGAAAGTGTTCATAATTATATTTCGGAGGGTGAACTTGCAGACGAACGCTTTTACCTCTCGGCCTACTATTATACATCCCTCCTCTTTCTAATCCCACTTTGTGAACAGCTGAAAATACTCGTGTCCTTGTCTGTTAGTCACGTGTCTTGGCGATGATGAATGAAAAGGAAATGGGGGCAACAGGTAGCGCCGCCTAGCTCCATGTAGACCTCTGAGACCCCTGTCCTACTCTCTGATTTCCTACCTGTTGTTCTTGTTAACGATGGGAGTGGCTTACGATGGGGTACATTCGACTTGCGTGTGACGTCCGCGCGATGCAACGTCACGTCTAATCGCGACTAATGGGGGGGGGGGGGCGGGTAATCGCCGACACTTTGACAAGGGAGGAATAGTGACGTCAAGTTGCACGTTGACGAGAAATAACATACGTAATCATGTTGTAGCCGCTACGTCACAGTTACGTTGCTGCGCCGAGAGCTGGTGGAAAGGCTGAGGTGTGGAGTATGAGGTTAGAGAGACGAGGGCGCGATGTGCGGCTGGGGCTGAGAGCTTGACTGTGCCACATGATTGACTTACCACTTCTGAGCCACACGTGACTAAAATAACTTTCTGCTTTTTTCTTCTTTAATCTCGAGCAGAACTGAGCAGCGCTGACAGACACGAAATTTGTGCCCAGTGCGGGAACTTTGCTCGTCGTGAATTAGTCGCAACATCGTTAAAAAGACGTTCGCGCGATTTTTTTTCTTCTTCTTTTTGTGTGTGTGTGAGGAGAGAACATTTCCAACGCCCTTAAATATTAAAATGCTAAAAAAAAAAAAAAAAAATTAGAGGTCTCGGGATTAACTCAAGATGCAGCTGTTGTGAAAAGGTGAAGATTGTCTTGTCTTTTTAAGCGCATGACTGCAAACATGAATGAACAAAGCATGCTGAGATCTGGAATGTTTCGTTTGGGTTTCTTTTTTTTCTTTCTGAGTTTCTTAAGGATTGTGATTAATGGCAAAGACCTACAGTAATGCAGGCAGACATGCAAACACATGCGTGGATGCGACCACAGCAGGGAGGGGTGAGACTCGCGCTTTGGGACAAACATTCATGGATGTGTCTCTACTTGTATGCAGACTGCAATATGTTTCTATGTATATTTTTTCAATAAAATGTATATTAATATATATACTAATGCGCTATTTTGGCAAATAAAGTATCTTCATATTTTAACCTTTGTACTTTTTATATCTGGGGTGTGTGATGTGTATGCTTCATAATTGTTTACGTCTGTGTGTGTGTGAGAGAGAGAGAGATTTATGGAAGAGGTGGCAGTTCCCATGGAAAACGCATATGTGCACACTGTGTGTAAGGCAAAGTCCACGGACATATAATAAATTACCTGAAGCATTTTCAATAGTTGACAATCTCCTCTGACCTCCTTCCCCTTCCCCTTCCCTTTCTCCTCCCTCATAACACTAACACACACACACACCTGTTTTCTACCATGTTCTTCACACTTTTCTTTCTTCAGACACGTACTTTCTTGACCTCCTTATTATCAAATCCACCCAAATTTCAATGTCACCCTGATACGATGTGGCAGAACGGGTTTCCAGTCCCTCGTCATTCCCTCCTCCTGTACCCATCCACCCATCTCCCTCAGGAAAATATGACCCCAGGTTCCTCCCCTCGTGTACTTTTGCTCACCGACGACTCCAGTAGCAACAGTTGAAAATTTGTTGCTCTCTCTTATTTCTTTCTCCCCACCGCACATCCCCCTTCCCTCCACACACACTTCTCAACAATTTTAACGAGCAAATAATGGAAATGGCATGGAGGCTACAGGGAGCTATTCCACTAACACTAGCAGTCTACTTCATTCTCATACATTTAAAGTAGCGGCACCATAAAGGACTCTGAGTGGGTTGCATGTTAATTCCAAGTTTTTCGGCTGAACTTCCCCAAATGGCCATTGGCTGGTGTGAATGTGAGGTCTTCAAAATGAGTCTTCACGCCACCATCTCACATTAGCAAATTAACTATTGAGACTCAACAGAGAAGTTTTGCCTGTGCTTGAGTTCCCCATGTTGCCCCGGGGCAGTGACTCACCCTCCCTTCCTAACTACTGCCCCTGGGCTGTGTTTAGACATTGCACAGGGTGTCAGACTTGCTCCAGTCTAGTGACATCACACCTCACACACTTATCTTTACTTGTATGAGACAGGTGCTGTGAATGTAGTATCACAATAATGTTTAATCAAAGTGACACCTTAGCCTCTCCGTTACATAGCACGTAAATATACAGGAGGTACTACTTACTACCATTTCTATATAGTTTCATCGGAAGTCCTATATTACACGCATATTAAAACAAATATAATATAAAATATTAATGTACATCGCTGGGGTTTTTTCTGCACGTTTTCCTTCAACTGTTAAACTGTCTGCCTCGGGCTATAGATATAAAAGATTGCTTTATTTTATCTTTTTCCATAAACAGTTTTAAATGTGATGTCTGAAAAAATTCTGATTGTTAGCCGTTACGAAGACAGAAGAGGAACCCGATTCGCATGACACTCCACCACGGTGTCAGCACCCTGAAATATGTCCACGTGAGCAAGACCTGGGTGTCGCCCCAGTGTCCGGGTGGACCTGCTATGTTCCCGCAGACAGCAACATCAGCATGGACATGTCTCTCATGTTAGGCTTGCGGCCAAACAAGCCGCCGAGGGAAGAGCCGCCATGTTGTTGTTGTGCCCTGCAGATGTTGTTACAACCGTCAAAGCAACACACGCTGCGGGCTCCACACGCATGCTCCGCATCACAGTGGTCGTGGGCGTGCTCGCCCCGGCTGCTGCAGTTGGCATCCAGGCATGGTTCTGTCCACAGAAAAAAAAATTGTGACAGTTATCGCAAAATAAGCAACGGACAATACGAGATTATAATATGTACTACAATAAAGACAGATATAAATGATAAATATCTGCTACCAAAAGGAAGAAAATAAAAGACAAGAGAGACAAATTACATTATTTTTTTATTTCGATTTTCCTAAGCCCATCCTTGATGGGAGACGAAGGAAGGGGAGTTAACGCAAATAAAAACAAGTTTATCTATAGTTTCAATGTATAAATGAATTTTCTTTAGTTTGCATATTATTCTTTACTCAAATAAATGCATCTCAAGCAAAATAAAATATAAATTGCAGCAGCTGGATACTGGACGGTTTATCTCGAATTATAAAGTATCTACTTGGAAAAGAAAGAAAATAATAATAATAATAATAATAATAATAATAATAATAATAATACAGTGAACTTATTAGCACCATATCCAGGTCCTATGAACGGGCTCATGGCGCTTTGCAGAACACACACACATAATTTGAAAGAGAAAATAATGGATGAAGAGTAATACGAAGCTATTACACTAACACTAGTACACTAGCACTTTGCTTCATTCGCATAAATTTAAACAACCCACACACATAAGCACGGATTTACTCAGCAAATATAGACTGCGTATGAGATGAAAGTTATGTTGCCAGAAGTGACGAAAACATCATCAAACACTTATATCTAGACAGTCAACATTTAGTTAATGACAAACTACATCAGTGCATGGAAGCTAGAGCTGAATTATTAAGGGACACGGCCTGTTGCACAGTTCATCAAGATTATCATCTGATCGTCCCACCCTGCACGAGGTCACACTTCATGGATTTCACCTCGACGAGAGGGAGCGAGCCTGCAGGTGTGGATGTGAATCATAATAATAAAAATGACGACCGGTAGATGACAAATATACACAGCGCTTCATTATTCCACCATTCGTGTATATCTAAAAGAAGAAGCTACTAAAAGTACACAGCTTTGTGGTCTTTCGCAAATAAATTTGCTATCAATAGAGTTATCATATTTACACAGTATACATTGATTGTAATATCTTATATCTATATATATAGTTTTTACTGAAGTCTTGCTGTGTAGACTTCGCAAACTTTTTTGGTTTAGTTATTTATTTATTATAACTTGTAATTGTTGTTTTTGGAATTTAGTCGTCTTATACACTATTAGCAAAGACAATGATGAATAAATAATTCAAGGGACACCACCTTATAAATCCTTATAAATAGTCTTTAAGTCGGACTTATCTCCCTTTGACTGTACGCTTACTTCCATCCTATCAGTAATTGCCGCATGCACTTCCTACTATCTCCCCTCTCCCGGGTCTCCCCTAAACACAATATTGTCTGTAGCCTCCTTTCCTCCCTCACTCTCGCTCACTCACATTCAAATTTTACCTGTCACACGTTGTAAACACACATTCAGCGCGCTGAGACTTGAACTTAGAACTACTTCAGTTTATTTACAAATGATTCCAATCAATGTATTTTCGGGATAGTTAGGATAAACTGGATGATAGCTATACTTGTCGTATTACTACTGCAAGAATAATTCTTCTGTCGTTCTACACTATCATTCTAGTAGCTGCAACGTAGGCAGATGTCATTCTCAACAGATCCTCAGGAACCCGAACTTCTCATTGTTGGGCTCTTTTGAGGTTGAGGATCCGAGGCAATACTGCCTGGCAAACCACAGGGCATCTTTTGAGACACGATAGCATAGCCATTATGGTTGGTTGTGTGTGCTCGGTTCTCCTGCTGTCATCAACCAACACATTCTGTCTTGGAGGTGGCAAACGGGTATTTATGGGATCCCTCATTGGTTTTCCAAGAAATGTTACTTCACTGGGCTGTGTAAGACCATGGAATTCTTCTGTATCTCCTCCCTGCCCTTTGAAGTCCACACAGTATTACAGCCTTGACTTCTATCTAGCTGCTGGGCCTTTAGTGGCCTCCTCAGTCATGACCACCGGGACTGTCAACATGCACTAAGGGTGAGTATTCTATGGCTCACCCACGGTAGAGACCTGTTGGCTACCCTCCTCACCTTGTGTGGCCTGCCTGTCTTAACAACTTATGCTGGCAACTTCTTGACGGTACAGGTGAGTACCAGACGGTGACCCTACACTGGTGGCATCCCTTAGTGTAGACATATAGACACGAGATGCTCAACACACGTGAGGTGCTAATTGTATTCCCGTACACATGGCTGCAAGAAAACAATTCTTAACATTGAAAAAAAAGATGAGGAATGTTAGGGCGAAGTAGACTGGGGTTGTAAACATTCAAAGGAGCGAAACTTTCAGCCGATCAGCTGCGACAGACATCAACACAGCGAGGGTTGATGCCGACTAGCGTGACGTCACGGATGTACAGATACGTACGCACGAGCATGGAGCCCGGCAGCATGCGACTGCTGCGAGATGCGGCCACCACCCGTTTGCAGACCATGCCACAGGCGTCAGGACAGCACGCCGCTCCTGGTGACACACGAAAAGAACATGTACGACAGACATCTCTGTGAAAGCTACTCACCCTTCTACTGGAGTCGACATTCAGCCTAGTGACATCGGAAACATTTAAGCTTACAACATCTCACCATGGTGCATTATTATAATATTATTATTAAAGTCGTAATTTGGTTAATGATGTGCTAAAAAAAATACTTCTCTTGGATCGTAATTCTATTTCTGTTTGGGGGGTGGGGTACATCAAGAACTTCATCCCTAGTAATAGTAACACTAATAATATGCTGACATACAAATCACAGTATTGAAGAAGATTTTAAAAAGATGTTTTGAAAATAAAGCCTAACCCAAAAATAAGTACTCGAGGGATTTTTCAAGATGGTCGTGATACAAGCCCTAGTTAAGATCGTCCGCCAGGAAAAAAAAGACATGTAGCTCACACAGACACAGTGAGGTCCACTCACCCGGTTCACACTGGGAGTGTTGGTGACAGCCGTGAGATACTCCTTTGCAATGCTCCCCTGCCCTCAAGGGAGGGCACTGTGGTGTCATGTGCTCGGTATCCGTGTGCTGGTGGTGCCCCTGGCCACCTTTACCCTGACTGCGCGCCAGCTGGTACAGCTGTGCGTGAGTGAGAGACAGCTGCGCGTTATTGGGTGGCAGCTGGACTTGACTTTGTGACCCGTGTGCGTGACTGTTTGACGCCTGAGCTAGGTGCCCGTGACTGGCTAACAGCTGGGCTTGAAGAGGGGACAGCTGGATGTGACTGGGGGACAGCTGGGCATGACTAGGGGACAGCTGGATGTGACTGGGGGACAGGTCGCCGCCTCCTTGCCTACCCACAATACCTGTGCCAGCAAGCATGCGAGCATCCGAGAAAGGGGTGGGCAGGTTGAGGCCCTTGTGACCGACGTCCTGAAGTGACGGGCCTTGTTGAGTGTTGGCGCTGGAGTAGAGAAAAGCCTGCGCACCAGAATGCGCACCAGCCGAGCCCAGCAGCTTCGTCAGCTGGTTTGCCAGGTACTCCGGCGCCACTGGCGACTCCGAATGCTTGGGCAAACGCTGTTGTTGTTGCAGTTGTTGTTTTTGCAGTTGTTGTTGCTGCTGTTGCTGCTGCTGCAGTTGTTGTTGCTGATGAAGCTGCAGCTGTTGTTGTAGCTGTTGCTCTTGAAGCTGCATCTGCATCTGTTGCTGCTGTAGTTGTTGTTGCAGCTGCTGCTGTTGTAGTTGTTGCTCTTGAAGTTGCTGCTGCTGCTGCTGCTGTTGCTGCTGCTGGAGTACCGTTTGGTAGGAAGAACTCAAGACTACCGCACCTCCTTCCTGCGGGTGGGCTGAAAGGGGTGGCTGAGGGGTGGCCGCACTCTGTGGAACGTAGTAAATATACACTGGTTGCAGCCCGGACTGTTGTCCGGTATCAACTTGCCCCCCAGCGTTGCTATAGTAACCTGGCAGCGACTCTGGGTAGGCATACACAATCCGTGCACCAGGTGGAGCTACCTGGGGTTGAGGAGTTGGAGCGTACAGCTCCACCAAACCAGGTTTTCCAGCTGCTCCAGACACCAGCGTGTACATCTGCGGAAGAGGCTGCTGCTGCTGCTGTTGCTGTTGCTGCTGCTGCTGTTGCTGTTGTTGCTGCTGCTGTTGCTGCTGCTGTTGCTGTTGTTGCTGCTGGTGCTGCACGGGTTGGGAGGGCTGGGAGGGCAGGCGGGCCGCTGTGGGCCGACTAGTGGTCGTCTGTTGGGGCGACTGAGGGTCGCTGCTAGCTTCCAGTGGAATCTCCGTTGACTGCATCAACTCCTGGCCCAAGCAGAACGCCATGTACATCGCCAACGCAACAACTGCAACCGTCAGAAATCCTTTCAGGAGACTGTTGGGGTCACTTTTATCTTTCATTAATTGACTAATACTTGACTCAAATGCTTGAAAGTTGGCTCCCCAGTATTCTACATGTAAACTTCATCTAAGTTTGACACAAAAGTCGTTTTCGGCTGAAATAATCTGTGATTTGTAAAGTATATATTGCAAAGGGAAAAGGACACATTTTTGTTTCTTGAAAAAGTTTTAATACTAGATTGAACGGCCAAGATCGTTATAAATGAAGTTTATAAGATGAATTTTTATTGTGCAATGAGGTAAACATTTTATATTTGTTGCATCCTACTTGTTCGGAGGTATTTTATCCAGTGTCAGTCAAAAAGGCACCAAATTATAAGAGTGGGATTAATTTACAGCAAGCATTGTATCACAGATATATTATTTGTGTCCTGTGATTAATAATGCCGGACGTGGTTGTGCAGGTTGTCTTAGGAGTGACTGACTTGCTTTTTAATAGAGTTGCTGCTGCAAAAGACCCACTTGAGATAACCCTATATATTACAAGTCTCACAGATTATCATTTGCTGACATCTCAACACAGTGTAGCTTGTATTTAATGCTTACAGAGATCATATAATTATGCAACCATTGATTTGCTGTGAAAACAACTTCCAAAATGAGACTACGAAACTTCACCCCTCGTCCTCTTGTCATTGCAATTTTCGCTTCAACTGATAGAAAACAAAATTAAATCATGACCAGACTGCGAAAAAGCAACCGTCCTAACCTGCGGATTGAAAATACTTTCACCATGATTGCATCCATCGACATTTCAAGTAGAAATATTCTTAGCTACTAAGTTAGAGATGTACGACGACATCGCCTCAACATTTCAAAACTTTGTGTCCAAGCAAAAATAAAATTTGGTTTTTGTTGATGCTGCTACAGACTACAGGTGTGGGGACAGCAGCACCGGCCATGAAGACAAGGTTAGGGAGAGATGAGTTGTCAGGACCTCAGATGAAATTATCTCTCGACGCCTTGGTATGAAGACAGAGGACACGTCAGGACGTAGAGCTGTTGCCACGTAAGAGTAGGACGTATCACGTGAGTACTGGAAATATTTTTTATAAAGAGGGGGACATACCACGGCGTGCAAGTGTCAGAGATGGATGTTGTTTGTCAAAACAAGGCTCTGGCAATGCCGTGGGTTACTTTTTGCCACTAGGAGTATATGAAAATGCTAAGCAAGTGCCTCATGGTGTAAAGTCTTTACCCTGTGCTGTATACTGTACCTCATGGTAGTAGCCTTACAGTCTGAGTCGGGAGGAGCAACCTCTAGACATCGTAATATTATGCCTGGACTGCGACTTTGACTGAACTTAAAAAATCTCTGATGTGGTCGTACTCATGTAACTGTTTTAGCTCCGATAAGAGCGAGTTCTGTCTGACCCCATGCTACTCGGATGTCCTGAGGGAAGTCTTGCTTAACCCTCTGCCAACTTTTTCTTCAAAGAAACATATACTGTGTGTTGGCCTGTGTGTGATTAACGACACCTTGATACAGAACATGAACGCTGCCTCGTACTCTCATCACAATTTACTTTGTCAGCCGATGTTTTATATTCTTGGTGACATTTTAGTTTACGTTCTTCGACTAAACAACATCCACACAGGAAATGGCGAGTAAACTCCGCCTCGTGATATAAACTGCTTTAGTGATACAAGTCCGCTTCTTTGATAAACTGAACAAAAATACAGAAGCAAGCGTTCTTTAACATTAATTCTTACACATCAGTATCACGAATAACACACACAGCCCATGCAGAGGGCGCTCACACACACACACACACAGAGCTATTTTTAGAAAATCACACGTTCTCCTCTGACTCGCAGCAGACGACATGTGACGTCATACTCAGTTGAAGACGGAAGCTGTACATCATGGCGACAGGGGAATGTTTTTCTGTCGTCCTTGACAGCCTTTCCTGCTCGTCCGCCTGCTTTCCCCGGACATTCTTTGTACTTGCGGTCAGAGAGAGATAATGAGATAATGAGTGATAAGTAATTAACGCAGCAGGTTACAAACAAGAACAACGCACGACAACTATTAGAACGGGTAGCAGCTGCAAGAACAATACCGGGCGACTAATTATGTAAGAGCCAATAGAATTAAACTACATCGACAACAATGATGACGACAAGCCTCTGGCACGTCCTCTGTAGATGGAAAAGGAGATGTTGAGGCCACAGTCAGTAGAGTTTTCAATGTGACGTATTTTGAAAGGGTCGCCACGTCACCAGACGCCAGTTTGACACACCAGGTGGCAAAATGTGTGAAAAGCATTTTGATCGAATGGTGTGTTGTGTGTGCCAAACCACTACTGCCACAGTCCGGCTGTTGCCTTGAGGATGATGTCATTATAGAATAGCGAGATGCTCCAGTCAGATTCACCTGCCAAAATGGCATCTCATGCAGTCTCGGCTACAGCAAGGTGCTTGGTCTCGGTAGTCCAACACTGAGGTAACTAAGCCCCATTATAACTGAATACAAACGGCAGCAGGTCAAACCTTCTCACCGTTGCCCTGTCATCAGGGACTACATTAATTAACCGCCAGTGTGGCAGTGATAGGGCATCAAACGCCAGACCAATCACAGAGAGAGAGAAGCTGTTGGCTTACCTGTCGTCTGCAGTGAAACTGGAAGCACCAGTCTGGCAGGTGAGGCCATAGCCACAGACAACTACAGGGGAGGACGACACTGCCAAGACGGATGTCACAGGTGTTGCGGACTGTTGCCTGCTCCCATATAAAACGCTTTTTTTTCGTCTTGCATACCTGCGGTTATGATTGTTTAAGCGCCGCTACGACAGCCAATGAACAACAAGGTTCCATGCACAGTCCTTTGGACGTTTATAATGTCTGTGAAATGTCCTCCTGGTCTTCTTGCTTTCCTTACTTGCTTTCCTTTCAAATAAATTAGAAAGTATGCGTCCAAAGGCTGCCTGGTAGGGTTGGACAGAGCAAACTGCCAGCATGCTCACTGAGCTGTGACGAGCTCATCGCTTCCACACTCGCCGCAGAAGCTATATTACCTGAAACAATGAGACTGTGTTCACTACCTGCATTAGCTTGCCCTCTTTTTGTCAGCATACATTTAGTGTTGTTTGTTATCCACAATAATTACACTTTACATTCCCCAGCAACACCCGCTACCCACACCACGGTACCCGTATGCTGCTATCAACACAATGATTATTGATGTCAGACACAAAACTAAACTGTATTGTACATATCCCATCACCGATCATTACCTCAACAGAACTGTACAAGAGTGTTTAGCATGGAACATCTCAGTATAAACACAACATAGAACAGTGTAGCTCAGCAGGAGAGAATTTCTCAAGAGTGGGTCGAGTTGTAAGGTCAGCTTGAAGCAATGGCGTGCATCGAGAAGACAAGATGTTTGGCAGAGGCCATCAGTGACAAGCTATTGCTGTTACTCTGCTTCTGTAACAATCCCATTGCTCGCCCACAATAGAACGACTTATTTCAAGTCTGTTCACTAAGTCTGCTTCAAGGTATGGGTGTGG
Organism: Pomacea maculata; assembly: GCA_004794325.1. Lineage (NCBI taxonomy): Eukaryota > Metazoa > Mollusca > Gastropoda > Architaenioglossa > Ampullariidae > Pomacea > Pomacea maculata. The sequence goes on from SRHC01002051.1 coordinate 99,701, forward strand.
ATGGATGGAGGAGAAGAGGGCATCATTTGCAGGCAGGTGAGCAGGATGCGCGTCTCCTTCACAACAAGTCCTTTGTTGGTATCTGGTCTCGGAGATGAATACACAGTTCACACATTTTCCTCTGCGCTGGGAAGACAAGTTCTTCCCTCTGTTTCTCTGAGGCAGTGAGGGGTTTAAGAACAAAGGGTTTGTGTGGCTGGGGTGTGGTAAACATAAGTTACAAGGGTCTTGGAAGGTCATTGTCTCCTCAAGTAGACCAGTGCATGGGATGTGTGTGTGTGCGTGTGCGTGTGTGTGTGTGTGGTGTGTGTGTGTTACCTGTTAACAAAACTAACAGACGATATGGTCGCACTGCTCAGTTGATGACACTGGTGTCATCTGGAAGAACTCGATCCTAATAAACAAATCGCGAACTTCTGAAGACAAACTACAACTGCTGTAATAGAATACAGAGGGTGTCACAACGAAACACTTGTAAGACATCTACGAAAATTAATGTACACGTTAGACATACTTGAGACACTTTTAGAACGAAAGGCTGTCACAACGGGCTTTACTTACCTTGATTTAACGGTAGAAACTTTTACAATCCACACAAGGCACGAGTAGCACGAGAGACGCACGCACTTGCACACGAACACGCACGCGCGCACATACCCATACACACACACTACAAATCGAAAATTAAAAAATGAGATTAAAGTAAAAAAGAGAAGGGAATCGTAAAACATAAGTACTACACATAAACCTCTTGTAAGACTTTCTCATAAATATGTTTCCTGCTACCATACATTTAGCCATAGCTATAGCCGTGTCTAGTAGCGGTATAGCTCTCCAACAGTTAACATCTCTTTACATCCGCACTGTCTTCACCGTTTCAGCCCATGCTGGAATGTTAGAATGAGGAATGATAAAGCTGACTGTAAAATAAAAACGTTTTCTCGGCTCAAAAACAATGAGAAGCTCAGTCCTGTAGTAAGAGATGAATTGCGCTGTTTGAAATAGAATTTCGCTGCTGAAAAAAGTGCGTGTGTGTGTGCGCGTGTGCGTGTGCTTGTGTGTGTGTGCGTGTACGTGTGTGTGTGTGTGGAGTTCCGTGCTGCAATGTCTGATGGTTAAAACCAGAAATGCATATTTTTCCTGTAAACTTACTTCATCTGTAGTCTCTTCCTCCTCCATCACAGTCTTCCCTAACCTCCAAGGTCTATACATACGAGAGAACAACCTTTCCCTCAACTCTACAATGGCCTCCTAACTCAAAATTATGTTTTCAGAGCGTTAGAAGACTGTAGCTTCCTTGTTCTTCAATTTTAATGCTTGTTGTGGCGTTTGCTTCCTGCTTCCCTCACTCGCTCCATGCGTCCTCTCGCACATTCTCTCTCTCTCTGAGACACACGCGCACAGACACACATTGAGCTTCATTCCTTTGGCCTACAATTTTCTTTCACTCCTTTGTCACCTTAATCGTGCCCACAGTTATAAATAAGCGTGAACTGTTCACATTAGAGAGCCATCTCAAAACTAGAACGGAATTTTAAATGAACTGGCGCTTTCTGTTTTCGCATAAGCCGCAAAAAAATGCTACTCTGAGAAGGATTAGGTAACAGAAATACAAAAATTATGGGTGCTTAGTCATTCCTGGAGCCAGCGCTACATTAGCAGCTTCTCAAGGAGGAGGGAGAGGAGAGCAATCAGCCCGTGAGTGCGTGCAGCGGGGCGAGATGGCGCGTGCTGTCTGTCACTCTCTCTCTCCTTTGTGCTTGACGAATACATCTGTGGTTTACAAATGAATGTATTCATTCATCAATTCCTAATTTCAACAATTGACAAGGCTCCACCGGTGTCACGAGTGCCAAGAAAGAAAAATAACAAATATGGGAGGCTAAAGATAATTATCGTTAAAACAAAAATATAACCATCAGCATTCATAGATTCTGCATTATCTAAACACCCAATCACATACTATCAGTCACAAAAGAATGAGTATGATTAGTGATCTTGGAGAAGAATGACAATCTAATGACAATCACAAGCAAAGAACTACGGTGTTGAGGTCCACGTGTTGCTATGACATCGCCGTGTGACGATGATGTTGAGGCACTGATGTCCCTGTGCACCGATGTCATCATGGGAAGAGGGTTACCAGCTCTCTGGCTGCCTCCCCATCCCAACATGCCTTCATCTCTTATTACGAGATCACCACACAAACATAAATCCTTTCTAGTCACGAGACTGCAGTAAAAAAAAAACCTTAATAAGGTTGGGTGGCTAGTATGTGTTGCGAGCTTGGTCTGGCTGCTGAGATAATGAGATGCCAGTCACGTGCTCAGAGCAAAACTCGTGCGTGTGTGCGGTGTAATTAGTGCCGAGAGAACCTCTAGTAACGAGGGTTCATGGAAACAGTACAAAGCAGCCTTCTACAGCAAGAAAAAGGAGAACTCCATCAAGAACCACAACAATACTACAGCAAAAAAAAAAACAACAAAAAAACAAAAAAAAAAACACACACACACAACACAACAACAAAAGAATTAAAATAACAAGAAAAACAAGAACCACAACAAGAACCAACAAGACAAGAAAATTTTTTTTAAAAAACTCACATCAACAAGAAAAAAAAAACATGACAAGAAGAAAAAAAGAACAAAAAGAAAACAAAGAAAAGCAACCAAAAAAAACTACCTCTGCTACCAGCTCCACCACCACTATCATTAGTACCAGCAGCAACAGCAGGAAAATAAGAAATAAAAATAAATACATCTTCAGCACAATCCAAAAATTACCGCAGTTCAAATATCTAGTAATTGCACGGTGAGAATATCAGGCAAAGACCAAACAGATGCACATTAAGTCCAGAGGATTGCGTGTGAAAACAAGCTTTGCCCCTCCAGACATGTTATTAGAATGTTTGTTCTCAAGCTCGGAAGATGAAGAATGAGAACACGCAGGTGAACATAATGCTTCAAGGCACAGATGAAAGGGATGTGTGTGATTTAGAGAGATAATAAAACCTCACGCTCGTATTATTAAAGAAAATTAAAGGAAACATCTTTTCCTTTCTAAATTGTGTCTCGTTATTGCCTTAATATAGATTTTAATCAATTTTATGAGAGATAATTTGAGAAGAATGGAACTTTTAGTTTTACTTCATTTTGCGGATATTTTTGTAGGCGTCACATAAAAAAATCAGTTTGAAAATGTCTTATTACGAGTGGCCAACACCCGATGGAAGGGAGAGTATTTGACTAAGAAGAGTATGTAGCTTGTCTAGATACGAGACTGATTGTAGTTCGTTTATTATTTATTATTTGTTTACTTTTTTTTTTTTAATTTACTGGAGGATGACACTCTGGATGTCATAGAAAACAAGTTGCGGTCTTTCTTTGAACTATTTACAAATTTAAAACTATGAAATGTGTTTATCTTACATCCCACTTAAATCACAGTGTTAACATTTGCATGCACGGTGCCTGAATCTGAATAATTCCCACACAATTCAGGGGAGGCAACTACAAACCTAGCAGCGGTAATCAAAGCAGTGTTTTTGCAGTTTGCCTCCCTTGCGGTTTCGACCGCCGTCATCCTCTTCTCCCCACTCCCTGTGCTGTCTCTCAAAAAAAAAAGTGGGTTTAGGAAATTGGAGAGTAGGGTCTCATCATCACCGAGAATCGACCGCCTGGGCTGAGAGGAGTGCGCGCAAGGGATCGGGGGCAGGGAGGGTGTGGTGAAGAGAGGGGCGGGGAGCTTAATTTGGCGCACGGGCACTGCGCGAGCGAGCAGGGGATGCTGTGACTCAGTCCCTCCGGGAGAGATAAGATTATCGATACATCGAAGACAGGAGTGTCGCATACATCACAACTTTCACCGACTTGCGAATGACTCTGTGCACGACACACACACACACAGACACACACATAAATATGACAACACCTAGCCAGAATCTGTTCATCTGTTTTCCTGTCTGCCGTTCAGCTGAAAGCAAGTGAAATGTGGTAGAGGGTGAGCGGGTGGAGGTAGTTTAGAATGGGGGGTAGTTCAAGATGTTACACGTTCAGTTGTTCTATATACAACTTTGGTCAAGAGATTGCTGGCGAACGTAGGTATGTATACTACATACGTGTCTTCTCTTCTTCCATGATTGAGATAAATGCATGCGATTTCCATACATGCATACAAGTATACATACAGTATGTAAATACTAGCTATAGTTAGAAGTCATTAATCGCAGAGAAGCACAGACTAGTTAAAGAAAAAAAGCTCTGGCAGCGCCAAAGCCAGGACCACGAGGTCCCTGACGACTATCGCCGACTGTTGCTGGCAGCGCTGCTGATACCATCTTTCACACAAAGCCGCCCCCGATGCTTATCCTATGACTTACACTCCCCTTCTCCTCCCTACAACAGCGCAGACTCAGCCACATTCTGGAGTAAGGAGTCGGACATTTCTGGACTCGAAAATCCATCTCTGGCGCACAAAATGGATTTAGTTGTTCTATCTCGGGTTACATCAGGTTTGTCAATTTGCTGACTGACCGTTTGGATTGTGGAGCTCAACTCTGTCGGTGTGTCAAAATGCGTGTACTTAACCTTAATTATCGTCTGTCGGCACTTATTATAGCTTCCAGATAATATCTGTATCACGTGACACTACCACGTGATCGAAGCTACAACTCGAGTTACATCTGTTTTCATCACATGTCCCTCAGCCCAGTGGATGCAACTCTCGCCCAACTTTCGCGGTTTTCTGTCTTTACTGGGTGTTGTCTTAATTTGCTTGCCTCTTCTTGAACCAAGGATCGTGGTTACAAGTACAGTGGTACCTCGACATACGAGTGCCCTGACATGCGAGTGTTTTGAGATACGAGCCGCCGAGCGAGCGATATTTTGCTTCGAGATAAGAGCAAGATTTGAGATACGAGGAATCGCACACTACACCGCTGCACACGACCCCAACATGTGGGGCGGATGTTGGAGTCGTGTGCAGTGTCTAACAGTTTCTCCCACCTCAGACTAGACCTCAGTCTGTGTGCTTGTTTCCCTCGTTTTCGAAGCATTTTTGATAAGTTGGGTTCGCGTTTTTTTTTTTGCTTTTTGTACATTTACAAAACATTATCACATTTATTTTTGTAACCATGGGTCGGAAGAAGAAGATGATGTCTATTGAATTAAAGCGTGAAATCGTAGAAAAACATGAGCAAGGTGTGCGAGTAATTGACTTGGCGAGGATGTACGGGTGTAGCACATCAATGATATGTTCTGAGCTTAAACAGGAGTTGATGAAGGGTACAACGCCAGCTAGGGGCGTTACAATAATTTCTAAGCTCCGGACTTCTCTCCATGAAAAGATGGAGAAACTATTGACTGTGTGGGTGACAGAGAAGCAGCTTCAAGGAGGAACCTTAACACAAAGCATCATGTGTGAGAAGGCACGAGCGATTTACGGTGATTTGCTGAAGCAGATCCCACACACTTCCACAAACGAAGAATTTAATATGTTTTTATAGAATATGTATTTGTTATTCATAAATAAATGTTTCTTCTTGTAAATACACTTTTTCTTATTCAAAAACACTTAACAAAAACAACTGAGGTGGTGTTTTGGGAGCTGGAACGGATTAATGGCATTTCAATGAATTTCAATGGGGAAAATTGCTTTGAGATACGAGCAATTTGACATACGAGCAAGGTTACGGAACGAATTAAACTCGTATGTCGAGGTACCACTGTACTGATAATCTTGAGAGTCCATACCTCTTTATCTTGCGATTCCTTTTCTTTCTGTAGAGAACATAGAGAACATTTATTTCGTTGTTCTTTTGTATACCTTAGACTTTGTGTCTTTGTAGGAGATACAAAGGATCGATTGTCCTTCATCTCCATATAAATATATACTGCAAATCTGCTGTCAGGGTCCAAGTCTCTCAACATAGCGATAACCAGATAACCTGATGCTGAATAGAGATGTCGATGTTTTCAGATTTGTCTGGGTTCTTCTTAAAACACACACACACTAATTATCGCCTTCAGCCTACCTATGACACGAACAACCGATGAATATCTTGACAAACATCGTCGTCAATTACAGTTAATCTGCATGAAGTCGAAGAGGTTGCTAGGTTAATTCATCTTGCAGGAAAATATACCTAGATATGTCTCAGAGAGAACGAAAAAGTGTAAAGTGTCCGGGGGAATAAGCGTGTCGGCCAGCATTGGGAACAGGTGTCACAGACATCAATCCAGAACTTTCCGATCCGAACTGCAGCGTCAAGAAGCGAGAGCTGCAAGCCTTTGCGTTCTAGTCGGCATCCGATCTCGCAAGATGTTTGAACAGTACTTCCGAAAGTTCTTGCACTGCTACAGAACCGAGCAAACTACTTGTGCACAATTAATAAACTTTTCCAAGTCCTTACACGAGGCCAAGGAGGTGTCGCCAGCGCCGCCAAGAACCCAGCACCATCGAGCGGTCCACTTGCACGGCAGTTCCGCCCTCCTGTCAAGTGCCTTCAGACCTGCCCCTCTTCACGGCGCTCCCTTGCTCCCCCCGATCCGAGCCTTCTCTCGAGGCCAGGGGTGTCGACCATTGCGATGGCTAATTATGCCCTCCGTGCTAAGCTACCCACGGCTCCTGCGCACAAAAAGGCTGTCCCTTTGATCTAGCGACTGTCGCACTCCAGACAAAGACCTCGGCGGTCGTGACCTCCGGAGGTGACCTCTGTGGCCCCGAGAGAGCGCGGCGTTGCCCCTTCGCACCGCAGTGATGAAAATGGAGACGGAGCTGTCAGCATGTTGCAAGTGCGACTTCCGCGCTCCTTACTGCCCTCTCCACCCACTGTCCCCCGAGGACAAGACAGCTGGCAAAGAAGACCGGAGAGGCTGATGAAAGAAAACAAAAAAAGTCCGTCTTTTGTCTGTGAATGTCGCTCGATCAGTGGTAGCCATGGTGGACTGACAAGGACCAACGAGTCTGTCGCAAAGTCAGCTTTTCAGTGATGTATCTGTGTAGCGAACTGTTACACTGACAAGCAGGCATACCTGTGAGAACAACCGCTTCCAGATTGCGATGGGCTGGTGGGGAGAGAGAGAGAAGAACTGTGACAGCCTGATGTTCCAAAGTCTTCTACCATGAAGCAGCCATGACCTTCCATTTTCTGGCAATTTTACCAGGAAGAGGGATTCCATACAACAATAAAATAAGAACTGCAAACAAGCAATCGGAATTGGGAAACTGAGCCTGGAGGAATGCCCTGTGCCCTTCGAGAAAAAAAAAATAAGAAAGGAAAACAACTGAAGGAAGCTCAGCATTCTTCAGCCAGAGCATGAGATCACAACAGCGCTCGGCGTGCGTGTGTGTGTGCGTGCATGTGTGTGTGTCCGTGTGTGAGTTGGGGGAGGAGGGTGGTCACTGGAGGGGTTCGAATGTGTAATGGAAGAAAATCCTTGTTGGCTTTAGTTGAATTTCGCGTGCAAGAGCGCCGTTCTCTGTGGCCGTTTGTCTGACTAAGAGAAGGGAGTAAAAAAGACCTCACCTGAAAGAAAAAAAAACCGTCTTCCTTGCATAACGTTGATTTTTTTTTTTTTTTTTTTTTTTTTTTTTTTTTTTGAAGAATGGATGATTAATAATATCTTAAAACCTCTTAGCGCAACTAATATAGATCACATCCAGTCACTCAGAAACCTGCACGCGAGAACATGCGTTGGGAGGATACTGTTCATTATCCTCCTTCCTTCACTCCCACATGAGCAAACACTACACGCACGAAAACGAGCACACGTGCACGCACACCCTGTACCAGCGCGCACGTGCACACAAGTGCACACACACAATTATATGAACACATGACACATACAAACAAATAATATATATCCACATCATCTACATTCAAACGCACACACACACATGCTGAGCCTTACCTGCATCCTCTTGTTAAAACAACATTTATCTTGAGATAACTGAGAATCCTTAAAATATGGTTTTTCTCTCTATTTATATATCTCGCTAGCTTTCTTTCTTTCTCTCTCTCAAAGTCTCTCGTTCGTTCTCTCTATCTCTCTTCCGTTTCCTCGCTCGCATCTTGCTGTTTTATAAAAGCGAGAAATCCTATTATTTTCACGGCTTTGTGGAGACACGAAATGTTGTAATTCTGTTAGTTGGTTACGGCAAGAAATTATGAGATTTCCGCCGGCGGGCTGCTTTGTGTTTTTAGCCGGCAACAGGATATTCTTGATTCCGGACCCACTGGTGGCAGCGACGCATGAACGCGTGAGCTAGTTATCCATCAGGGAAACGGTCAGAACCGAAAAATGCAGTTTATGACAGTTTATAACCACAGATGCTAACGGTTTTCAGAAAAAGTCAGGACAAATAATTAGTGGACCTGAGGCCATTTAACTTTTATTGCCACATCCACTACACTAAGGATATAATGAGCTTAACAATCAGCATGCAGATGAGTAGTTGCTCCAAGCTTTATTTTGTTTTTCTTTAAGGTTTTATTTTGTTTGTTTGTTGTTTTAAGTCTTTTTTGGATTTTGTGTGAATAAGATTATTTAACAATGCTTGACCTACCCGACCATCTCTGGTCACACCTCTATTTTGATATGTGAAGTAATAATAATGATGATTATTATCATAGAAGAAAAATAAGAAGAATGTCAGGACACACCTGCTTATAATTCTGTTTTCAAGACGAGAACATGTCTCTGCTCCGACTGACTGCAATCATTGTAAGATATCGGAATGAAACATTCAAGAGAGATCCCAACTAAGTTATTATTGGGTTGGGTGAATAATTTTTAAAAAAAATGAAAGGAACAAGATAGCAAAAATCTCGCTTTACTGGGTTGAAGAGTATGTGATGAGTACAGAGCTGATTTAAGAAATCTGTTCGTCACTCGCGAAATGTTGTTGTGTGAAAATGGACGGGACGGAAATTGCTCGTCTCCAACTCCTTGCTCCAGGGCCCGCCGCCAGTGTTTGCCGTCCTGCGGAATGTTCGCCAACTGACAGTAAGTATGTTTGTCGCAAACGGTTTCCATCATCCAGCACCTGCTTTTCTGTCAGCCTCTTGCCGCGGAGTTTCGCTCAAAATTAATGAAGGGCGAAGGCTGCGGTGCGTGACACGAAGGGCCAAGAACCGCTGGACGCGAGAGCCCTCGTCACCGAATGGCGGCGGATTTCACGCATCAATACAGTGTTTCGTTTTAACTTCTAATAAAACTGAGCTCGTCAATGCCGAGGGCAGGTGCAGTGCACGTTCGCTTCCTCCCTCTTTTTCTCCAGGCGACCTCTGCGAGAAAGGACAAAGAACGGTCACTGCCGCAGCTTTTCGTTTGTTGTCATGGCAATTGTTGACGTCATTGCGCAGCCCAACAGTTGTTGTCTTCTGTTGCTACAGAACCGGATGTCTGACCAGCATGTTCTTCAGATGATGGTCTCCCAAGTCTCACATTGCAAACAAATAAATAAAAATATGCGAAGAAAAAAGATGCGGTTGAAATTGTTTTCCGTCTTAAAATGGCAGCGAAAATGAAGTTAAATTAAATTATTTAAAAAGGAAAGGACAAATGGTCAACAACCTTAGGAACAAACAAACAAAAACAAACCAAGACATAAATGGAAAAATGAGAAGTTGGATTGAAACGGCTAGAAATGATGATGATGATGATGATGATGACAGACACGTCATTAGGGGGAGAGACATGTTTTCCATGCTCTGAGGTTCATTGCCGTGGCTGCTGTCATCGATTGTGGCGATGTACGTGCGCAGTAAACCTACTTACATGTCCACCACAGTCGTCGCCCGACGATCGCTTTGTTATCCATGCAGAGAGCAGGATGGCGAATGTCATTAGTGCAGCGAGCGGCCTCGGATTTCACTGATGATTCAGACAGGGTTACAGATGAATAAACATGCTTCTGGTGCTGATACAGCCACAGGGACTCAGTAATGTCTGGTGTTGGAGACTTCAAACCTCTGTCTCTCTCTCTTCTTGGTGTGTTTTCCTTTGTTGATTCAATACGATACTCTGTAATTATCGCCGGCCTCCAAATAACAGTCACATTCTCCTTTGAAGTCTAATGAGTAGTTACTTATCTACGCAGCGCTAGTTTAGCTTTTTATTAAAAAAGGTTTAAAATATTTATCCAGGTCACAAGGTCTTTGTTAAGGTTTAAAAAATTTTATGATATTTTGGTCTCTCCTTTTATTCGCTCGCTTGCTGTCCTTTTTTCGTCCCTCCTTTCCCTATATCCCCCTCGCTCTTTCTCTCTTGCAATTAGTGTAAGACTGTCTACAATTAATATCAATATTTATTCAAGGATTTTGCAGGTTAGCTGAGCAGCTTGTGTTAACTGTGAGACTGCCGTCTCTAATTCTCCTTTTGTTCCTCTGTTCCTTCCATCTCTCCCTTCCTTCTACTCTCCCCTGTCTATCCTCTCTTTCTCAGTTAATCGTGATGCAGTCCCCGGAATATCTCAACAGGGTTGGCAGGTTACATTATTTTTATTATTATTCATCGACACTCCAGCGAACCCCTACTCTCCTTTTTTTCTATTTTTCTTTTTCTTTTTTTTTTTTTCCTCACTCATTTTGCCTGCACCTACCGCGACACACATAGGTCGTAACTTACTGAGAATTATCCTCGCCTGGCTTCCAGCAGACGAAGAAGTGCGAATCTTCCTCCTTGCAATGAGGTAATCGTGACAAGAATAGCAGAGACCCCTAGCGAAGCAAGGCCCTTAACCCACCAGGAGGACGGAGGCTGTGGCGTGATGTGTTTTGAACACGTTCTGACAATTCTAATTAATTTTACTATGCTCTTATGGCACTTATCTTCCTGCACGCATCTGAAAGGTTTCTTGACGCAAAAGACAAGTCCCAGATAAGAAGAAAAAAAGAAAGAAGAGAAACAAAAAAATGGAGGAAAAAATCGGCAGAGAATAGGCGTGGCAAGTAGGAAGGGTTGAGAGGAGAGTAACAAGCTGCCTTTTGGCGTGACCTGAGTGCTCTGCTGCATTCATCCCGTCTGATTGCCGTGCATTCACTCCCTCCATTCCATGTATTCAATAGGTGCACTCCTGGGAGCACCAGGAACTGGAGGAACCTTCCCAGCGCGCATGCGCACAGGACACTCCGAAGGCGAGCTGTGTACGTATTCCCGGGGCTCAACTTCCTCCCTTCATTGGCCTTCATTCTTCCTTCCTTTTTTTTTTCTTGTCTTCCCTCCCTCCTTCCCTCCTTCCATGATTTTTCCTCCTTTGTAGAGAGTAACATGCTGAGTAACACGTGCGGTAGTACCTCGGGGGGCACTTGGTGTCTTCCAGATGCCCGCTGTCGTGTAATGTGAATGTTGTGTACAACAGAGACCCGGACATTATCGTCATCATCTGTAAAAAGGAATTTTCTAGAGACTCTTTCATTTCCATGGTGAATGTACCGACATCGCGTCGCCACGCCCTGCCTAGTAATCCGCAAATGCGGCTTTATTCAGAAAAAGCTTTTTGTATGAATAATAAAAATCTAATCCTTCTTTCTTTGTAGCGTCTTGCACTATTCATCATTATAATACAAACATTAAAAAAATAATGTTGCAAGGGGAATCCACATGTGTGTGTTTGCGCGTTTCCATGTGTGCGTGTGTGCATGTGTGTGTGTGTTTAGTATATGCTTCCATATGTCACTTGTATTTTGTTGTTTACATTATGGACTGGCTGAGTCAACAGATTCTATTTACACGAAAATACAGACAATGGCTTTTTCTGTCTGCTGACTCTTAAACTTTTGTCTTTGGGTGCAGGAGGAATGTCAGTGTTTTCCTCTTATGTTCGCGCTATCTTGTGTGTACCTGACCTGGGTAGGCCTCTGATACCCTGAAGATACCCTTTCAAAGCTGACAAACGCGACCGTGTGACGTAGAGACAGAAGCACGGGGACAGTGACGCACAGTGCGCCAAGTCGACCACGCATGGCACTGAAGGGCGAGACAGTCTGACTCAGGGACGTCTGTGTGATGTATCTCAAATTTCTGGATTTCTCGTGCCCTTTCCTAATATACTTCGTGGTTAGGTACCCACCTACTTCCCAAGACTCATCTGTCAGGGGCTGTCACTGTGTTCGGCGCTGCTCTCCCTTGGTAGCATCAGAGCAGGCGGTGTGACCAATCAGCGAGACGCTTTTTCCGCAGAGAGAGAGACTTACTTCTGGTGTCTACAGCAACAAATCTCCATTTTCTTTTAGGTATCTGCAAACTTAGAGAGAGAAACTTTCCTGGGAAGCTTATTACCTCCCCTTTGCGATTTCAACAGTTCGATCTCCAAAGGTTTCCCGCAGACGGCGCAGTATTTTTCTAGGGATGAAGATGGGGGTAGAGATGAGGAGGGGGCCACCCGAGCACAGCAACCTTTAGTAGTAATGGTAGCATCTACTTAAAGTTTTAGCAGAACTTGCAGATACCTTAAAAATCTTCTTAACTGGACACACTTTGTCGAATATGTTTGTTTAGTCTACCTGTTTTCAGTGCAAAAGGTCAAGGTTAATGGCGCCATAGATGCCGTTAGTATTTGAAAGTGGTTTACTGTGACTACGCCACGTGGCTGTAAAAGGGGGAATCTTCCATCTTGACCTCTATTGATGTATCGGGTATCGAATTCCTGCCGAACAGATGTTGGACGAAAGAGTTTTTCAGCAACCACTCCGAGCAGGCCTCCGAGCCGCCATTTTGTACTCAGTCAAGCGCACTAACGGTTTTTTCAATGACGTCACACTCGATAATGTGGGTCTGCTTAAGAAGGCTCTTGAAGGGTTTAAGAAGATTTAGTTAAGATCCGACTGCATTTGCTTGAGGCTTGTGGACACATTATGTGAGAGTGGCTGGCAGCTTCTACGACCTTGGCATGAACCTGTTGGAGGAGAGTGTAGACTGGTGTAGACTAGTGTAGAGTGTAGACTGGTGTAGCCTAGTGAAGACTAGTGTAGACTGATTTAGACTAGTGTAGACTGGTGTAGCCTGGTGTAGACTGGAGTAGATTAGCGTAGACTAGCGTAGTCTGGTGTAGCCTAGTGAAGACTAGTGTAGACTGATTTAGACTGGTGTAGCCTGGTGTAGACTATTGTTGTCTAGTGTAGCCTGTAGACAGAGTGTAGACAGAGCTCAAGCTGCCTCAAGCTGTAAACTGGTGTAGACTACTGTAGACTGGTGTAGCCTGGTGTAGACTAGTGTAGCCTAGTGTAGCTTAGTGTAGACTCATGTATACTAATGTAGCCTGGTGTAGACAGAGCTCAGGCTGCGTCAATGACGAGATGTACTGTGCCAGTCTCTGTATCGAACACCGATAGTGAAGTGCTGAACATAACGGGCATCGATCTCACCCAGTATTCACCGTCTTCATGGCAGTAACAGTTATAATGTTTCTAACGACTGGTCTGCCTCATTCTCTCTTTTTATCCATATCTCCTTTTCTCTTTCTCTCTTATCCTATGTCTGTGTTGCATTTCTCTTTTTTGTTCCTTTCTCTCACTCACACACACACACGGGCAGGCAAAATACAAGAAGCTGCATACATTCGCATACCCCCCTGACCTAGCGATCGTAGTGGGAATGAAGTGTAAGTGGTTCACCGTGTAAAAGACGCAACATGGGGAAGGCAGATCCAAATATTTCTCCTTTCGCCCCCTCACACCTTTTGTGATAAGCCAGGTGCACGCACTGTAGGGGAGCTGTTGAAAACCTCCCTGTCTTACCCTCCTTCCCCCCTAACGCTCCTCGACAGGGTCATCACCAGCTCCCAACACCGGGAGGGCCATTGCACCTCCAACCAGTTTTTAACTATTCGGAAGATGAATAAAAAAAGACAGCCAGCGAGACTAAGGAGAAATATCTGCGGGTTTCCAAGAGCCACGCTGGTCGATGGCATGAAAATTCCTGGCTCAGCTGATCCATTCTGCGCAAATACACGCACTGCGCATGCTTCATCGCACATTCGCACCACGTGACTATTGGCATTGTCAATTTGTAATCTCTTTAATAAGAGCCTGCCCCTTCTCTCTCTCTGTCACTCTTTCTTCTCCCTCCTGCTCTCAACCACTGAACGATGTTTCCACTCATCCTCTATTCCCTCCCCCTGCCCTCCCAACACGCACCTTCTTTCCTTCCTTCACCCGCTTCACCCGAGTTTTGACACCAGTGTTACCTTGTACGGCTTTATTTGCGTTGCCATGGTTACTGTAGACAGGACTGGCGACGGAGGAGTCTTAATGGGATCTTGACAGAAGATGTCTGTGACAGCGCCCCGCTGCGCCAGACCATGTGTGCAACCTTTGGGCAGGAATCGAGGCAAGGAGGGTGAGAGGTGGCAGGAGAGGAAAGAAAAAAAAAGGGCGGGGAGGTGGGACAAAATCTCTTAAGCAGCAGACGACCGTTTCCCTCCCAGCACTCTCCCCCCCCCCTCCTCACACCATTGATGGAAGCAAACGACCAGCAACGATGTCCACGAAAATTCACGCGCACGCACGCACGCATACACACACTCAAGCAAAAAAAAAAAATTCGTTCTGGTTTCCATGACAACCTCTGGCGAGGAGGCGCGGCGTGTTAGTGTCTTTTCGCCCGGATACCGCGTGGCCAGCGGATACTGCCGGTTGCCGTACCAACACGGAGATAAGAAGTGACGGCTCCAGGCAGAGCGGTGAGTGGCTGTGGCCAGCTGCATGGCCAGGGTGTAAGACTGTAAGCATGCAGGGGTTAGTGGTTAAACGCCTGGGATAAAGTAGGCTCGCGAACTGAGGTTTATATTTCACCGGCGAGAGCGACAGAAAGTCACTGACCGTTAAGTTGAGGAAGCTGATACTCCGGGGTATCACTGGATAGACAGTCCTTCAGTTTGTTCTTGGCATTCGGGAGTTGGGTGGTTGGGTGGTTGGGTAAGATAATACGTGCATAGAAAGGTATTTGATGACAAGGTATGAATATTGAGTTCTGCTACTTCAAAGTTGGGGTGGGGTGAAGCGGAGATGGACACAGAAAAAAGAGGAAGAGAACAGACATTTTATATAGTTGACAGAGATGCCCCCGGCGGTGATCGGTGAGGACCTGACACAGTACTTTAGCAAGCCTGAGTGAGCTCCTTATTCCTGGGGTCCTCACCGCCGCTTAGCCAGGTGTGGAGATGAAGAAAATACAGTCAGAAAGTAGTTCAACCTCGACTACAGGATTCACACATCACAAAGGGACGACATCTCCCGGTACACAAAGAAGCTTTCAACGTGAGATGGAATCACACACCATCGCTACATTAAAGTTTTCTCAATCATCGCTTCCTGCCACCTCTGTGATCATTTCTTCCTTGGTGGACGACAACGAAGACGATGATGATGATCATGATGATAATGATAATGATAGCAAGCCACTGGCAGATGAACGGACGCAGAGAAAGCGATGACAGAACGCGCAGGAGAACGCATACAACCTTTGTAACTAGTCACGTGACAAGCTGACGTGATTGGATGTGTCATTAAAGAATAGGTTCCACACCTGGTGCATGTGTCAGTAACAGGGCCCCGGATGTTGTTAGACTACACAATGGCGCAGATCTCACTACACATATCTTTGAAATTTTACACCAGTAGATCAGGTGTTAATACAGGCTCAGTTCAGCCATACTACATCTATATATATATATGTGCTATATGTATTATATAAGTTCAGGTGTTAGTAGCTGTCGTAGTGCTATATTACTACAAGTAAAGGGCAGACAACAACACACGTTCCCTAATCATAAGTACATTTCGTTAGAAGATGTAAGTGCATGTATAAGTACGTGTTATTCACGCGAGTGTAGATGCATGTCGCTAAGTCAGTTACAGAGCAGAACCTCCCCCGAGCCTTGTTAGCTCCTCCAGACATGCCCGCCTGGTCTGTGGACACCACAGCAAAAATGTCGGATGTAAGCTTATTTTGCGACACGTAATCCGGTCTCCATGGAATAAACCTTCCCTTACAGGAAGGGAGCCCACTCTTCCTGGACACAAAGATCTACTACAGGCTTCTCCCTAATGGCGGGGTGGGGAGCTGGGCGGGGTAGGGGGATCTCTTGACATTCAGTCCACAGGGTGGCAGAGAGTTCCAAGGCATCATGAAAGCACGAGAGCTAGATACTGGATGGACAAGCGTATTGTTACAAGACTAGAGCCACTCGGGTACACACACCCCATTGTTAAAAGCAGGTAGGAGTATTAGTATCCAGACACTAGGATGTGACCGGGAAACCCGACAATGTGTATCGGGTGGTGATATCTAGCAGTGGGTAGTCAAATGATGTGCACGATGAGTAAATTGCTGCAAAGACACCACCAGCCTGTCTGCATCAGACATTCCTCCTGTAAGTCGCAATATTCCTCCTGTGATCCAGTGATGTGACCAGGACACCCGACCATGTGTATCGGGTGGCCCTGATGTCAGCTTATATAGGCATGGTTGGTCTGGTTTTGAAACTTCAAGAGTAGAAATCGTTGCTGCCGCAAGGGCAGGGACTATCTGCACGTCACATGCACGTCACTGTACATTAGCGGCTCATCTCTCTGCGCCCTGATGCACGTGTTATACATCCTGTATATGCAGGAGCTGCTTAAGCCAGACTTAAGGACGGATGATGATGATGATTAGCGGTAGTAGTGGGCAACTGGGTGCGTGTGAGACTCAAGGGCGATGTGTTTTTGTCCTCGTCCTGATTATTGCTGCTGCTGATGCAAGGTATGTTGCTGTGCAGGGCATCATAAATATTTAATTCTTCGCTGCTTCCCTCACACACTCCGCCTCCCGAAATCTTGGCGAAGAGGGCGAGCGCTGGCAGAGTTCCAGAGACCCAAGGACGTCTCTTTCTGTCCGGAGGGAGGAGAGAGAGAGAGGATGGGGGTCATCGCCGCGATCCTGGAAGTGCCAGACACCAAAGACAGTTAATGACGCGTACTGGCCGAAGCAAGGGAGGTAAAAAGTGTGATCTTGAAGTAGCTCGCTGTGACATGTGACGTTGCAAGCAAGGGGAGATCACCCTGTGGCACACATGGACGATCATTTCCTCTTGGACCGTCTGACGCCCCTGCCTCCTCTCTGCGTCACTTTCCTCCCGACAAGGGAGGTAATTCTGTGTCATGGGGTGTAAACGGAGATTGGGCAACATGTGGGCCACTTGCATTCTTGGTCCTTCTTTCCCTGCGACTGCAAGCAGTACTCGTGTAACACACTCACACAAACACACAAACACACTGTGTGACAAAATGGTGGAGGTCACGTGCATGCCTCCTGGCATCGCCTTCCGCTCCGGTTGCCATGGCATTTCTGGGTCCTGATGTCGTTTATTTGCGGTTCTAGGAGACAGTCACGTGGTTGACCAAACTTTAAAAGACTTCTGCATCGTTGTGTCGAAACACACATTCCCCAGTCTACCGGCTTAAAATGGCCTCCACACGCCGCCTTGTTTGTCGTCTGGGAAGATGGGGTGGAAGGTGGGGTGGCGGGAGGGGATGGCTGGTAAGCAAAGTGTTTTCACAGCACAAATCGTCCACAATGGCTCTTTGCGCCAACTTTGGCTGTACACAGACTTTGCGGCCAGTGAACAAAGTATACACTCGGGAAAACACTCTTCATTCGCAAAGTCTTCGCCTTCAAAGTTCGAGAGCTTTTCTGAATCTTGGTGGAAGCTGCGAACAAATAATGACGGTTGGGACTTTTCTTTCCACGTCTGTCGGTCTGCCTGCCTGTCTGTCTGTTTGTTTAAATTTATATTACTATTTATTTTCTCTTCACTGCACACATCGGAATAAAACTGTCTCAAGTACGCTCAAACTGAACAGGAACAACGGTAATTGGGGAGATAATTGCCATGAAGATAAGGCTAGATGAAAGACTGGGTTCACCGTGGATCAGGCAATGTGAACCGGATCTTCGGCGCCACATTAAGTAGAGACGTTTGTTTTTGGAAAGAAGAATTAACATGGCCATGCTCGGCAGCCATCAGTCGGAAACCTAGACTGCAGCTCGCTGCTAATTGGTATTTTCGTAAACCTACATCTGTCACTGTTCATAAACCTTCACCTGCCACTGTTCATAAACCTACGTCAAAGCAAAGCATCAAACCACTCTCTCTCACTTTTACTCACAACAAGCGTGTTTACTCTGTGCATAAATTAACTTTCTTTTAATAATAATAATATTAAGCTATTTACAGAGCAGCTTTCTCCAACAACAGCAGGACTCCAAGCGCGTGACAGTAACACGAGTGCACGTGCATCGCGAGCATCCCTGTCAACAAGACAAACTCTGATGCCATGCACGGCAAGATCACGTGACAGTCGACTGAAGAAACAAAACACGAAGATGAAGCGGTGATGAAAGCCACAGACAGTCCAACATAAAGAGAAACTAAAGGAAGATGTACATCCACAAGTTTATGACGATGAACCCAGAACAGATCGTAGACAAAATAGAAAAACAGAGACAGAGACAGGGAGAGAACTGCCCTCAGCAAGCCTGTAAGGCGAGGGGACATCACTCTCCCTCTTGAAAGGATACTTCCGGCTCACTGGTCCACACATGAACGAATGCACGTTTGAAATAGTTTGTTTTTGTGAGCGTGTGTTTATTCTTGTGTGTGCTTGCATATGCGTGTGTGTGTGCGTGAGTGTAAGTGTGTGTGCTCGCGCGCTCTCACTTTCTACAAGAAAATAAACACTCGCTCGTGATTCCCTTGATGTTTAATCAACTGCAGATAAGGTAGAACTCCCTCAAGGTGTAGTCTTGTAGAGATAGAAACCTCTTCCTGGCACTGACAGGCGAGGAAAAACAAGAAGATATTTTTCTTCGCAGAGTTCATTCACATTGACGGGAGGTGATAAGATACAGAAGCAAGCCAAGATAAAACAGTTTGCTACAGCAGTTTTCTTTCCTTGGAATGGATAAACTGTAGCCTTGAGCACGATAACACTTATTTTTTACTAAAGTGTCATGACAGCAAAAAAAATCCGCTTTATTTCCCGACATCAAAATATCGGGGAAAATGAAGGTATCTGGCTCCAAGAAAAAAGTCATGGTGGAATGTTAATACACAATGTTATCGGCAATTGAATGTGCAATGTATAAGACGGTTACTAAACACAGAACGTTAAGATGAATCTCAAGTAACAGGAGAAACAAAGGTGATAAGGAAGGACGGGGTGACTTGGTGTTACATCAGCCAGCAACTGAGGCTCTGTAAACAGATGAAACATGGAGAGAGAGAGAGAACAGCGTGCCCGAGACGAGAGCTGAACCCAGGACAGGCGCCAACCACATTAGGAAGTATATATATATAGTAAATGTCCATAAAAATATATATATATATAATTACTCTTTACTTATCACCTCTGTTTATAGATACATGTGTTATTTTTCTCATATCAAAACCACAATTAAATAGTCAGCAGACCTGTGTGTTAGTATAATTGTAATGTTTCATGGCTGATACCTATGTTGATGTTGATATGAAGCAGCACATGGATTCTAACATAAAAGTTAAAGTTTTCCCAACATCTCACAACTGTTAGTGACATTCCTTCTGTCCTGTAACCAGGCTTCGCCCACACCGTCCCCCTAGCCCACCCCTCCTCCACACTCTGCACCCGAGCTTCACAGGAAAACGTCGACCAGACAGCTTGTAGTCCAGTCGGGTGGCAACAAGAGCAGTTCCATTTAGCTGGATGATTCTAGAAAGCGAGCATGGGAGTCGTGGACTTCAAGAATTGTCAGCACCTTGTTTTTCACTCTCGACTTGCAAAGCCGTGTTGTTGCTACAATGTACTCAACTGTCTGATTGACCCTCACCCGTTACCCAATATCATGGTAGCTATATGTTATCAAAGTTTATTTTTAACAATACCTACTTGTAATCCAGTTTTAACATACAAACTGAACATAAGACGGGATTGTGGCACCTGTCTACCACTTCTGTTACAATTCACATTACAGAACTGCTCATGAGTTCCAGTATTTTCAGTGATGTAGAGTAGTGTTCAATATGTGAACAGACTGATTTTTCACATCGCAAGCGACACAAGCATTTCATTGAGCATGTCTTCCACATCTGCTAAGCAAGCAACTTTAGTTAATGCCATTTAGTTAATGAAGAATTAAACTTTGTAGGAGAATGATTGCATGTATTTTTCATATTTCAAAATGTTTTATTTAGTCCCATGGACTCAGGAACGAAACTAAATCCTAAAATAACCACATTCAGCACAAAAATTTATCATCTCCGATTTTCTTCCTGTGGTTGAGTAATAATTGTCGCCCCTGATGTTCAAGGGAGGTTACTCGATCTTCTGTTCAGTAATTTACTAAAATGTTATGTTTCACTGTTTCTTGTCTCGATTATTATTTTTTTATAATGCTATAGTATCTCAAAGTGTTATAACTAGAATTTTGTCTTATTTTATTTATAATAAATAATATAGGCAGAGGTGTCGATTGTTGCAATTAATTGTTATGTCTATTTTTCTGCCTTTTTCCTTATAGTTGTTTACTGTTTACATAAATCTTTACTGTGGACCGCTTGCCATCTTGACAGTTACAGACAGCACAGTGTGCCATAGTCCCTGCAGTAGTTTCAACTCCAAACTCTGATAGTTGCCAGCGGTTTGCTAATGATAGTCAGTCTCGGCTCACACGCCTGCAGTCTCGGCTCGCCTGTATATTTATATATAGCTGGTAAGAAATCAGATTCCCCGACAAAGTCCTCGCTCCCACCCCCGCACCTCCACCTACCGTCGGGAGACTCGTCAGGGAACGAGGATCTCGGGGGCTCCTTGGGAAAGATCGATGTCTCTGATCTCATTAATGTCTTCATGAGCTGCTAGTTACTTCCCCTGGCTACAAAGCGGACCCCAATTACGTCCCCGCGTCCTGCGTTGCCCACAGCGTTGAACCATTGATTTCTGTAGGGTGGCGATGATATATGCACCTTGCATGTACCTGTGTCAGGGTCTGTGTCACGGGTAGACTGTGGTGTGTGTCGTGCTTGCAATGAATTCTCATATCTCATCATGCATCCATACTCATAATATATTCTGTGATGGCTTCACTTGAGAATTAATTAGGTAAAATTAATATAGTAATAGGTCTATTCATTCCTGGCTAATAACTAACAAATAACAGGCTGACTAGCACTAGGTAAGTAACTAACAAATAATTAACTAAAAAATTCAATGAAGAATGTGAGTATTATCATACATGTTTTGATCGCCTTTTTGACGGCGGGAAGTTGTGTCACATGTCCACACTGTGGGGAGTCGGGATCGGACAGCCTGTCACACGAGACCCTGGATGGTTATCAAGCTATGAATTCTGGGAACATTTTCTCTGTCTTCCCCCGATACTCTCTCTAAATTCCCAGGTCTTGTTTAGCCGACATGTGTACTTTACTGGTGGACTGGCTGACCATCTGTTTGTCTCAGACGCTCTTAGTTGCGAGCCGCCCATCCTGTCTCACCCCCAGACGCCATCTTTGTGGTTTAATCTTTCTTTTCTGGTCATTCTTTTTCTCTCGTTCCATTCCCTCTGTGGCAGTCTTCCTACTCGATCAGCAGACTCCTCGATTTTATGAAAGGTTGTATCTATCTGCCAACGAGTTTAGATATGTTAGATCTTCGGGGTGGATCAAATGTTCCTATCTATCCATTATCCATCCATCTGTCCATTATTCTATCTATCCACGTATTTAACATTTGCCAGCAGAAACGCACAGCTGCTAGCAGCTGACATAGCAGAACGGAAATGTTAAATGTGTGTAAACAAGTCAACATGCAAACGTGGAGCTTCTGAGACACCCAGATACCAGCAACAGGGTCGCAAACAACCTTTGAACTTAGCATTAATGACTCATCAATAAAGGAAGAGAATGCCGTGTAGTATTTGTTCTTACATGACATGCGACAAACCTCGAGAATATAATTTTTACCATGCCTCTGTCTTGAAAAGGTGACGACGACGAGAGAGGCATCGCGAACTAAAGTCATCAGAATATCGCCAACTTTTTGAATATTTCTCATTATGTTAAACAACAACACCTTACACAAGACAGGTTATACAAAGTTCACCGATGTATGACGTCAGGAGAAAAATGATTGCTTTTAACCCCTGACATATCTGTCTTTCAGCCGCTCGACTTCTCGAAGCTGAGTGGAAAGGACTTACAACTCGGTGCGAGGCCCTCCGCCACTCCTCCATAGGGTCCCTCCAAGTGCTGCTTCTTGAGCGATCCTTTGCTCGCCGACTGATGGAGGGGCTGGAGCAGGGGGGGATGTCGGAGGACCGTGAATGAGGCCCACCTTCCAGGCCCACCTCGAGAGAGAGCGTGTAGACCAGAGGCGAGTGGAGAGCTCTTACCTGTTGTCGAGTGTTTACAGAATAAACGTCGCAGGCATCGCCTGCAGTTGTCGACCTGATAACACTTTTACGACCACCGCCATCACCTTCTCTTCTTTCTCTCTCCCACTACCTCACTCGTTCTTTATCTCTCATATACACGCACACGCACACACTATTACATACGCAATCACATAGAGAATGGGATAAGTTTTCTATAGGGTGACCCCACAAGAAAGGTCAGGTGTAAAGGTCTCACCTTTCCACGTGACGCCTCAAAGAATTGCAAAGATTAACGCCCTCTGGCATCTCGCTCGGCCCCCATGCTATGCAGATTCGTGTTGGAGCTTAGTACAGGGAGCAGGGGCCAGGAAGACTGGGGAGGGGTTAGTTCAAAAAAATAAAAAGAACGAAAAAAAAAAACCCCAACGCTTTCGCTAATAATGTCCGCCGGATACTGCAATAAGCCGACAGAACCCTTTTTCTCATCATTATTATTAGCGGGGTCGGGGGATGAACGCAGCTTTCGCCCAACGCCCTAAAGGTTAAAAAGTCGCAGCACGTCGTACAAATTAACTCATTGTTGACCTGCTGTTCCTACCGCGATGCGCACGCATCTGCGCGTGACAGGTAATGATGTGCCCCTGCCTGGATGTTGACAGGTAATGATCAACGCTTATCTAGATGTGACAGGTCGCCGCTTTTTCTGCCGCCCTGACCAGAGAGCGAGTTGTCTGACCCTGTCTACACTTTCCTTTCAATCATCGCTGTAGTTTCTTCCACAGTTGCGCGGCTCGTCGGTGGCGCCATCTAAATGTGAAACAACCAGGGTGGCGTGAGGAGAGGTGCATTGTGGGGAGGAAGGGTAGCGGGAAGTGGAGGGTTGGCTGCATGACGATACAGTTGTGACTTAACAAAGTGTTTCTTTTCAGTCTGCAAGTTTCGTACACTGGTTCAAGCTCTGGTCGCGAACCAGTTGTGGAAAAAATGGTTCTCCTGAATTTATGGAAACTTATCGTCTCTGCCAGTCGTTGCTTGCAGCTGATTGGCTGAGCTGAAGGAGAGGAAGAAGATTAAAGATTATTAGCAGTATTTTAAGTACCCTGAGATTGGGTGAGTGTAGTGGATAAAAAAAAAACCACTGGATTTTCAGCATTGGAAGGAGAGAGAGGGGGGAGGCCCTGGGTTCACATCTCGGCTAGAGACACTGTATGTGACATCTGTTGTTCACAAGGCCGGGTGTAGGGTTCCCCCCCCCCTGGTACTCCCCCTTTCCCCCCATATTACGAAATCACCTCTAGGTGGAAGCACTTTCCAACCAAATCAACCAGCCAACTAACCAAAAGCATCCTAAGGTACTTCATGAGAGTACAAAATTATACCAACATGGCTGCTTAGTATTTTGAAAGGTTGGGGCTGGTTGTTAGTCCTGGGCCAGGAACACGGTAAAGCACAAAAAAAAAAAGGAAAATAGTCTGTTCAATTCACGGACGTGACAGTAGACATTTTAAATGCTTTACCTATAGGTTTGGGCAAATTAGAAACCGAAACCAGATCATCGATCAGTAAGAAACCAGTTCGCGGTTAATCTGCTGTTGATTAAAACCGAATCCTTGGCTGTCCGAACAAGGATTACATTCAGCAAGATCATCCAATGAAAAAGCTGTAAAAACAGAGAAAGGTGAGACAGGAACTGGCCAAGTCGCAGAGAGAACCGATTGTTTAGAGATAATTAAAACTTCCGAGGCAATGTCTTATTGACAAAGCTCCGGACTTTCACACCTGTTGACCCTCACGTTCTTTTCAAAAATTGAAAAAAAAAAAGTCTGGAGACCTAAGCGGCTGCAGAAGTGGTTACAACTGCAGGTACTCGGAAACAGAGTTTAATTATGTTGTCCCTGAGGTGGACGACTTGCATGCTTATCTTGCACACCCCAGTGCGTACGAGGTACGTGACCTCACCTGTCCTTATCCCACCCGCTCCCCACCCGCCAAACACAAATTTGAAAAAGGAAGGAGGGAAAAAAAGCTAACCCAATCTACCCGAGTGTTTACACTTCATTGGCTGCTGTCCTTGAACGGAATCTCGGTGCAAGATTGTGGTAAAAGTAGGTGATTGGTAGGTCGTTGTCGAATACTCACTAAAATCTTTGTTAAGAAAACAACAACAACAATAACAAAGTCACTTAGCACGCGTGGACCAGGATCGATATCTGTGTCCTGACTTCTCTTCCATTCACGGACCTGATGCAACGAAATGGCTGCCCACCATGTCGCCCATGACAACGTGTGAAACGACTGTAAAATTTGGAGGGTGTAAAGTGGTGGGTGAGGTAGAGGTCGAGGTGCACACAAACAACAACTTGGGAATAGCCACTGGCAGCAAAACACACATTAAAGCTCGGTGCAGGTAGGAGCATCCTCCCACACATTCACACGCCCCTACTCCCTACTCCCCTCCCCCGTTGAACCACTCACCTCAAGGTTCATCTCCATACCACCAGATGTGTGCTGGGGGCGGACGTGGTACAACCCTCGAGAAGTGAGCAGATAACCTCGAGTTGTCGTACATTTCCTCTCTTTATCGCTCCAGCCTGCGCGATGGTCACTAACAAGGGGGCGCTGTTGGCGCCTAATTAAGTCTCTTGATATACCTCCGATCTGTGTGACCTTTCAAGCATCTGGGCTGTGTGGATGTTTCAGTAACCTCCAGTCCACAATCCATCGTGGCTTTGGGCTGGAGCGAGACACACTCCAGACAAAGCAATTTGCAAAGAGACTTTTGTTTTTTTTCTGAGAGAGAGAGAGAAAGTGAGAGTCTGGAAATAAAATTTTCACAACTTTCAAACAGTCGGGTGGACAGTTGACGAGCGCTCCGCAGGACTGTCAGACCCTTTCATTCCAAGCGCTTTGCGAAAGTCACGCTCCACTGAACACATACACGAACCAGGGTCACGGCTGTTTTATTTTTCATGCTTCTAAAAGTAATGCTGATTGGGACAGTCGTGCAGAAATCTGTGGTGGAGAGCACGCACCTCTCTCTCTCTGGTGGTGGTGGGGAGGTGGTGGTGGTGCTGGTGGTGGTAGTGCTGATGGTGGTGGTGGTGGTAGTGGTGAGGGTGGTGGGGAGATGGAAGTGAGGGTGAGGGTGCTCTGCTGACCTCACCCGCTTGCGTACTTTCACCTTCATGTCACGTGGTATCGACGCCGACGACTTTACTGCGCCACTCGTCTTTTTTATGACGTGTACAGCCCGGCAATTAGAGGGATGGCTGAAGCAGTCCAACACCGGCAATTATGCGACTGAGGCATTTTTTGGTGGGGGTGAGATAGAGGTGATGGTCACATAAAATGTCATGTAGTCCATAATATATCTCCATTTGTCGTGTCCATTAACAGCCGAGTAATGGTATTGACAGATCTTTGTTTCAGAATGTCTTCGTCTCTCTCTCTCTTCTTTGCGTCTGTTTCTCTCTCTCTGTGCGTCTGTCTCATTTCTCTATTTTTTTTTTTTTAATCACCCACCATTACAAACTCTCTCGACCATTGCAATTTTCTTTTCCAACATTTCTTTGATCTCAGCGTGGCTAATGTATTGCTCAAACCTTTTTGTGTTCCTCTTTTTAATGTCTTAATACTCCTTACGGACGAATGAATGAAAAAAAAATCTTGAAATCCCCTGTCTCGGTCTCCTAATCATGCGAGACGGTTCAAGAATGACAATTAACATGAATATTTCAAAAGCAGTTTAAATAGTTATCTTTCTATTAAATCCCCGAGTTGCATGCACACACACACACACACACACATGAAGCATACAGGTCAGAGGTCAGTCACCAACACGTGTCGCCAAGGTGTAGGTAAGTAGCGGGAGGAGGTGTTAGGAGGACGGGTGGTATGGTCCAGTCGCCGATGGCTTCTGTAAAGACGACAGCAGCCACCCGCCATGGTGAGCCGACATTGCTGTAAGCCCGTGTGCAGCTGTGCAGCTGTGCAGCTGTGCTCATGTATCAGCGCCGCCCTGTGTCCGGGGCTTGTCAAGACAACGTGTCGTTGTCTGGCCTCCAGCAGAACTCTAATGACCGCCTGGCGGAGCCAAGATCGATGTGTCTGCGATCGCGTTTGTCTTTCTATGCGGTGCGAGTCACACTCCTCTTCCTCCCTCCATCCTTCCATCCCTCCCTCCCACCGCCCTTTGACCGCGGGAAGCCGGCGGTCAGAAATATACTGTTGGCCATGTCCTCCAAAGGAAGGCCATACCAAGAGGACAAGTAGCTATGGCCAATGAAGCCGGAAATGGGTGTTGCGCATGCTCGTGCATACACGATCAACACAGAAGAAAAAAACCTTCAGCTCTCGGTCAGGTCTTTGTGTAAACTGTGGCAAAAAAAGCTTTGTGTCTTTGTTTTTGTCTTATACATACGCTAGGTTACCTACCGCCATCTTCGTCCTGTCCTTCTTCTCTTTCATATCTTATGAATACTTATTGTTATGTACACATCCTCGTACTTGATCCTCAGTCAGTTTTGGCCGGCATCCACTATGGCTTCCCAAGTCAGATGAAAACTCTCAAGAATGTGTCAACTGAAGGTAGGTCGCAACTAATTATGTCCAGGCTACATGTCTACAGTCTAGCCCTGTGATCACTCAGGTTCACACAAAGACTAGACTACACCAGCCTGTGGCGATGTTCACTAGGAAGCTTCACCTGAGGACAGAAAGATGGACGACTGTGCAAACTACCTTCCGGCGCTGCCTCCCGCCAGGGCGGATTTCTCCTTCTGTGTTTTGGAAAGCTGCCCAGGTGAGAGGATCAGTGTACCTCCGTCAAACGTAGGTGGGGTCAAGGTCTGGTTCACGTCCAAGGCTAAGATTAGGCAGCCTTGGTGGAGCTGTCGTGTCCAGTTCATACCTTCTTTCATCTCCTCCCTGTGTCTGTTTCCTACTTGATTCTCAGCAGTCTCATTTCTGTTTCAACGAGAATGTTTGTCGATTTCAAATGTTCGATTCCTCAGTGCTAGTTACGATCACTCCATCATTGCTTGTGTTAACACCAGGCACAGAAAAATGAGGTTAACGGAGATCGTTGGAAATTTAAATAAGAAAAAAAAAGAAACCTTGCAGGGCTCCAATGCAAAAGTTTCTTTTTTTTTCAATGCTGATGTGTATGCTGGTCAGGCAGCTGTGCCAGCTGCAGGAGAGAGAGAGCAAAAAGTGTTGCCTATAACAACCACACCCCCATAAACCATTTTGCTTGTAAGTGGAGTAACGATGCCGTGTTTGCTGATGCTGCAACAATTCTTATTCTGATGAAGAAATCAATATCCATGGCAGCCGGCAACAGGATGGAGCTGAGGTGCTTAAATAGACCTTGTGAGGCTGTCAGTCTCAAGACCATGCTCTCGTCAGCCACCCTGCACATCAACCACGTCCCCACCCTGCTTCTCTCTATTTCTCTATCTGTGTTTTTCTTTCCCTCTCCTCCAGACCTCGGTCTTTGCCTCCCATCTCTTTTTTTTTAATCTCTTTTATGTCGATGTTGATTAACTATCGATACAGATAAATGAATACAAGCATCTTTTTTTTTAATCTTGTCGGCAGAAGCAGCTGTCGAATCCCGCTCAAATCACGGGCTGACGCGTATTATATCATCTATCATCTTTTTTATTCTAAGCATATCCTTCGTTTTCTTTATTTAGAAATTATCCGCTCTGGCTATTCTTCTGAACTTCTCTTCCCCATTGTCCCCGCCAGACTACTCCGCTCTTCGTCTGGTGACCGCTCGCTCTCTGTCCTCGTCATCAGAACAACCACGTGATCACCGGACTTTCAGCTATAGATAAACATTTGTATGATTCTGACATAAGATGGCAGGCTGTTCACGTGACACAAATATCAGCAGCACTGTCACAAGACGCCGGGCTATTCACACATGGCAAAGATGTCTGTAAGACTGCCACCAGTCTCCATCCTATTAAACCCTGACAGCTATCTGTATGACTGCCCTGTTTACAAGTGACAAAGATCTGTAGGAGTGTACCACCAGGATTTATCCTCTTCACTACGTGACGGACAAGCCACGTAGACAGCACTTTACGTGTCTCGGCGATAGGCGTGCGGACAGATAGTGTCAGCACTCTTGTCGGACTTCTTCAAAGACTTGGCCATCCAGCTGTCTAACACCTGCTTACCTATGGACTATCTGCCATCTCCACCCGGTTACTTCACCACCTGACACTATCCGCCCTCGTATTCAGACAAACGCTCCTGAATATGTCGGAGATAAGTTTCGGCTTCTGTCTGGAAAGAGTTCAAGTCAAACACATCCTCTTTACAATGAAGACATTTCCCCCAACAACAACAGCAACAGCAACAACAACACACACACACACGCATGCTTGCTGGCGCACACTAATGTTGTTACATTTGCCTTCACACCACCAGCAGACCCTCAGGGAAATGCTTTCTTCTGTTGTTGGAAAGACCTGGCCTGCAGAAGTACCTCAAGGGAATGAAAACTTAATGAATCCTATGAAAGCAGTTTTCGATAGTGAAGGGTATAAGCCTGGTTTGCATCCCCAGTGGAGAAGCAGCTGTTTGTTGACATCCACTGTGTTGCTATAGCGATAACAGTGCGATGTGTGGAGAATGGGAAGAGAAAAATGCAAGGAAACCGTTAAGACATGTAGATAAACCTACAGAGCTCACCAAAAAAGTGTGAGATGCCTTATTCCACAAGAAAAGTGAAGCAAGGATTAAGAAACTTGAGAACAACAGGAAAAACTATGAGGAACAACCAGGGAATTAGCATCCCCCCTGTGTGTGAGGTGGGGTTGTGGAGGTTGTAGAGTCGTCTGTGTGAGAGATAATGGCGGCACCACTCTCTTAGGGGATGACAAGTGACAAATGACAAACTTGATTAATCCCAATCGGCAATTATAACTTGGCAAGTGTGGCCAATTACCAAACTTCCAAAACAAAAATGCTGAACTGTGGAACGAATGTTTGAGCAAAGTTCAACCGTTTTGCCGACAGTTTCTAACACGTGTCCGCTAACGTGCTTTTCCCACCATCCAGACATTTGAATTTAATGGAAAACTAACAGAAAAGTTCCGGCATGCTACTTTCGACATCTTTTTAAGTGAATGTCTGTCTCTCGTGCGACGAAAAGCACTCAGGAACCTGTACTTCCAGGAACTTGATCCTTTCTCGGCGCCGGCAGGTGGCGCTCGGGTACGATGTGGTTTGTTTACATGTTTATTTGTTTCGCGACACGTGATACAGACATATTGCGAAGATGGTAAAAACACTTACATTCTGCATCTTCTTCTTTTTCTTGTAGACATAAACAATCTTACATCACTGAATTTTTTTTTAACAGACCGTCTGACTCATCCACTCGCTCTCACCCACACCCTCCCTACATCCTCCCGCTAATGGACAAAGGCTGTGACCGCTTTTAATCAATATAATTGTACAAAAAATGTTTCTAAAGGCGCTAATTTCCACCTCGTCTTCTAGCATAATTAAGCTTCGTTAATTGAGTTCCCGAAAGTTTTTTTCTTGCAAAGCTACGATTTATACTTTTGGTCTCCGAAAATATTTTGAGAACCGTGCTGACCTTGACACTTTAAAAAAAAAAACCGTTGCGAGATCGACAAGGAATGTATTAGCTGTCAAAGTAAAGATGCTGTGCAAATGTCAAGAAACCAGGCGAATGAAAACAACATTTATATACATTGCCAGCGGTTTGAGTATGCCACTGGGAGGACCTCTGTCGTCATACCCAGTGTTTGCACAAGATGTGTAACTATACCCGCGCTGGACTACCCGGTAATGGCTCCCCCCGTCTCTCCACCCCGAGTGTTTGGCTTCCCGATTTGCATGTTTTGTCCCTCAAGTACTCTGGCTAGCCCAGACTTCATTCAAGTCAGGATTGTGTTTGTGCTTATGTAGCTTTCGTCTTCTCATCCCTTCCCTCCCTCTCTCTCTCTGTGCACGTGTTGCGCGCGCTCTCGTTCACTGAAGGACAATTTTTTGTTTCCATTGTTGTGCTTGTCTCCTGATACAGTGATGGTTTCAGAAATGTAGACTGAAGATGGTGTCTAAAAATACTTTCAAGTATATTTCTTTCTACACTGTATACACGACTATAATTAACATAAGTAGTTCATTAAACTAAACTATCGGGGATCATGTCAGGGTCAGACGACTGTAAAAGAAGGATTGAGGATATAATCTTCACTGATTTTTAAGGCTTTGAATTTTATACACAATATTATTCTGTCTTAACCATTATCGCAAGCTTATACGATATAATTTGTCACATCATTAGTTTCACGTGATATCTATATTTATATATCTATTTTGAGAGCTAAACATCTGAGTTCTGTTCCACACAGCGTTAGTTTTCAAAGTTTTTGAAGATGGGATAAATGACCAAAAGCTTTCATAAAATCAATGAAGTTAGTTACTTAGTGTCAAACTAGTTAAAACATTGATGTTTTTAATCACATAAATTGCACAGGCGATTCCTCCATCTCGCGTTTCTCTGTTTTGTCTAAATCTCTCAAACGAGCACTGACACACCCATGCCGCCACGCAAACAAACGGACAAAGGGACATGAATGGAAGACAAAAAAAAAAAAAAAAAGAAAAAAAGAAAAGGAGAGAGAACCCCTCCACCTCCCGAACGAGACAAAGGAAGATAAAAGAAGTCCATTAAAACTCGACTTGTGTGATGTCGCCTGTGTTCGCGCGCGCTGGTGTTTGTGTGCGCGTGCAGTGTTGACTGCGGACCGTGAAGCCAGCGGACACCAGTGGCTTTCCGTCAGGTCCATCGATTGCTGGGAGGACATTGTGTAGCACCACCATCAGCCTGATCTACACAGACAGGCCGGGCGGAAAGTGAGGCCAGTAAGGCGACTGCAAACACGTAAGCTGCAATAAAACAAGTCTCTGGAGAGAACGACGGAGAAAGAGAGAGAGAGGAGGGGAACGAGCGAGGATGGAAAGATTAGGTTAGGTGGAAAAGAGACGGGTGGCGACAAAAAAAAAAAAAAAAAAAAAAAAGGAGTGAGGGGTGTGTAGAGGGTGAGAACGAAGGGTGTACCAAGGAACGCTAGCGGAAACACTTTCCTTTTTTCTTTCATTTTTTTGGACGGGTACACGCATGCCAGTGAGATGACTTGTCCCTCCTCTATGATAAACACAGCAGTTTAGCTACCTATACTGCCTGACCGTGTGGGGTGGGAGGATGGGTAGGTACTTGCGTGCCACAGCAAAGTGTGACTGTACAGCCCCTTCTTATCTCCCGAGGCTCACCCGGGTGTTTGTCAGGGCGCAGTTCTCCGTTTAGTTCATTACTCACACCCTATCATGTGGGCGTTCCGGGTGTGCGGGGGGGACGGGTACACTAACACGCCAGCGGCAAGTACCTCAGTGATCTCTTGAACGGGGTGATCACAGACCTCGAGGTGGGCGGGTATCGTTCTACCCGAGCTTGCACGCGTGACTGTCGAGAAGGGACAGCACTCGCTGAGAGGACTACAAGAGGAAAGAACTCTTCATAAATACCGTCAGAGATATTTTTATTGTTATTATTTTTAGGTCCAGGAAACGAAAGAGGAGTGGGAGGGGGTGAAGGTAGTAGTGATAGTGGAAAAACCCAAAACAAAGAAAAAAGAATGCATTAAAAAAATAACCATTAAGAACACGAGGAAGGAACAGACTAATCTCCGCAGAGAGAGAGATAGATGAAAGAAAAAAAAAAATCAAAAGGATAGAAGAAAAAGGTGTGGAAAAAACACAGGCCTCTACTCCGCAGCCACATTAGCAGGCCGCAAGGGATTTCATTTTGCTAACAGTATTTCTTCAGGAGCCGAGGTGGACGCTGGTGTCACTCGCATCGACTCGCTTTGACTAATGTTTCTTCTATGTGAAAAAAAAGCTTTGAACTTTGTGATACACGGCCATATTCTGCTTCCTGCCATCATTAACTTGTTGGTCAGGCCTTTTCACCAGCTACTTCCCCTAATCACTCTAAAAAACTTTGAAATATAACTACAAAGTAAAAACGGGCTGACTTTAAGGAATTTGTGTGAAATGCCCTTTCTGTTCAAGTTACAAAAAAAAAATTAGTTATTTATCAATAGTTAGCAACCAGCTAACTTAATTATGTGTATTTCCTGCAATTAGTTTAAAATTTCATAATTTGAGGCTTTTATAAATCCGCGATAACACACTATACTTTGTGATTGTGGTGACTGAACTGTAAGTCTCGATATCGTCTCTGAAACAATTTTCCTCTTGCTCTGGTCATTTTATTAACATTTTTCAGCTGATTTTTTAAGACAAGTGAGAAAAATTATTTGTAAAGAAAAATAACATGCGTAGAAGACCATGTTGTGAACCAGACTGGTTTCCGAGGTTTACAGTGCGCCGTGAGCGTGTGTGCCGTTGTCATGGTGATGTCAAACAGGTTAAAGTCTGTTTTGCAGGAAAATGCTGAGTGGTGTTGAGACTAGGGAGACCAGCCTTTCTCTTTTTTGACCCCTCTGACCCTAGTCCCTTGTCCGCGATCCCTATCTTCGGCCACTCAGGTGAAGACGTGTAAAGGTGATGTACCTGTGTCTGTGTGGTCAACAGCAGAAGGGTCAGACCTTGTTCTTGACTTCGTAAACCCTTGTAAACACAAGTTGTGGGCTTGTGGCCGTGCGTGACTACCTGATGTGTGTGTGACAGACAGACACGCAGACACACATACAGAAAGTCCTAAGACAGAGATGAGAGAGTGAAAGAGGTTAACCCCGGCTTTCTCACTGTTCATCCGTAGCAGTCATTGGCTTCACCACCTACCCCGAGGAAAAGGACCTGATACCCGCTATGATACCGAAGACCTACTGTGGATATACATTCCACACACAAAGCTTTCTACAGAAAAACAAAACACATGAAGACGAGAGGTCACACGGAGACCAGAGGCCACGACTCATGACTCATGACACAAGCAGGTACCCAAGTCAGTGGCTGAGGGTCTTACCACGTCGACCCCACGACACCGCTGTACATCAGGAGGAGGGCATGCACCAGGCGCCAGTAGTTAAGATCGCATCACCAGCTACTCCCCCACCCCATACACACCCCCACCCCGTACACATCCCAACACACCCCCACCCCATACACACATCCACCCTCTCTTCATGAGGCCTTGAAGACGACCCGAAAAGCTGCTGGCTGCTAACCGGAAAGAAGATGGAGAAGATTTTGGGGGAGGAGATTTTTTTATTTAGTTTGCTGAGCTGGAGGCGGTTTTGAGTCGCACACACATCGCTTCGTTCAGTTCTGCGGCTCAGCGAAAATTGAAGAGAGCAAATGTGGAGAGAGAGAGAGAGTAAGGAGGGAAGAGAACAGGGGAATACAAAAGATATCGGGGTGAATATTGAGAGGGTGAGAATGAGACAAAAAATAAAATAAATATGATGTTGATTCTATAGGGAGATGTGAAATTCAACACAGTGGACGTCAGAATATTAGAAAACAAAATGAACAGAAAATGAAAGAGGAAAAGAAAAATAAACAAAGCGCTAAAAGGGGACACACACATGCAAACACAAGCCCTTGCCATTACAGATAGAGAAACAATGATAAATAATTATGTGTATATATACTGTTGTTTACATACACACACGTTTTAACTTCAAAACCAAACGGAATGACTGAACATTCAAGTCTCTCCGCTGTTGAGTTGTTCAGGGTACGCGGAACAGGGGGAACCGAAGATGGGAGGGAGGGTAGCACGGGCAAAGAAGCATGGAAAACAGTTTGTTCGGTCAAGCTTGACCGCGCACCGCTAGACGAGGTGAGGCGAGGGAAGGGAGGTAAGAAGTCAGGGGGTGGGGGAGAGCTGCGGGAGGAGAGGGAGGGGCCGTTGCACCTGTCGCTGTCCATCACAGACTCATCAAGCAGCACGTGCTGTTCCGCGCCATCAGCGTCAGGCGAGCACGTGCACCGCGGTCACGTTACTCGCCGCGTCAGATACAATCTTCACATCTGACGTTCCGGCCGAGACTGACGCACCTCGTGTGCAGCAGCCTCACTGCTGTCATTAAAAAATAAAAAAACGCTGATTTGTCTACCACCCGGGGACAGATAATGTTTCGGGTTTACAACAGAGCATTCCATCAGTTGGAGGCGCAAGTGTTGGGTGCAAGGTGTGTTGTCTACAGAGTCTGTGGCAACGTGTAAATGTACCCGGATTACATACTTTGTCTTCTATCCTTGGCTTTCCCGGGACCATGCCTGCCAGACTTCGATCTTTTCTTTGGTGATGAGGGCTGTTGCTTCCAGGTTCTGCTTGGTGCCTTGGTTACATACATTTATGTGCATGTAAAACCGCTTTTTCTCGTCAGTAAGTTGGGGGAGGGTATAGCCTAGCAATTAGGCTTCTAACCCGAAGGCGCATTCAGTAGCCGGTTCGATACCCGCTCTTCCTTCAGCTGACTCAGCTATAGTGTGGGTACCTGATCCCGTAGAGGTATAGAGAGGTATAGGGTAGCACCTTTACAAAAGCTGGCTTCGAGATAAGTTAGGGCTGTAACAAGTCACTCTTGTCCACTATAAGATCACTGGGCTACCTGTAAGGTCTCAAGGTATATATATAAATCATTCTTATTAAAAGCATATTTTAGTTATCACACTGAGTGCATACATAGCATTTCATCATCTGCTCGTTGCTGTGTCTGACAGTAACAGCTGCCTATTTGTCGATGATTGATAACTGACAGACATTTGAAGATAGTGCATTTAGATGTCTAGATAAGACAGATAGAAATATAGAGGAAGGAGAAGAAGACGACTAAAAGTGAAGGCGGGAGGGAAAAAGCGGCACGAATAGGTACCGAAGCCGACAATTACATTTGTTTAAAAGCAAATGCACAGCTTTTACACATACACAAAACATTGACATTTAAGTACAACAAAAAAGTATGCAATTTTTATGATGTTGAGCAGACTCACACACACATGCACGCACACACACACACATACACGCGCGAGCTACAGATGTCAGGACTATAAATGTCGGACCACCAGAAACAAGATTCGTGTGTTGTGAGAGTGTTGTAAATACTGTACCCACCAAATTAATCTGACCTGCGAGCAGCAACATCTGCCAGGCTGGGGATTTCTCACAGAAGTAATTATTTGTTCCTATCTGCCGTGAGGACGTAGACGCTCCTACGTTATGAACCTCACGTGATTGGAGTCCTGTGCGCGCGCAGCTCCAGGCCGCAATTACAGCCACTGCATCATCGATTTTCGATACGAGCTTTTCCGCTTTCCTTCTTACTTAAAGTCAACACAGCGTCGTCTTGTTGTTTTTCCTCCCCCTCTCCCCCTTTCCTCCCTCGCCCTCCCTTTTGCTATCTCGCCGCTTTCCCCCGATTCCATCGAGAGCGTCTGGCTGACTCTGAGAGGATCATCGAGGTGGCCTCAAACACCGGGACGTGGACTCCAATATGTCTCAAGCCTGCAGCCCTGTGTGCAAGTGTAATTGCATCCTGAAGAGACCCTCCGAGCTATATCTACGAAAGGGACCCCAAGGGGAGGGACATAACTGCGCGAACGTGCATCTCCTCTCGCCTTCGCGGACTCCGAGGCGTCAAAGTATCCTCGATGATCAGCGATTAGTTCCCTCCCCCACCCACGATTTTCGCCTTGGGGGGAGCTTCTGGGGACACAACCCCCCGTGAAGGCAAGTGGAAAGAACAAGAAAAGAGCGGGTGTGTGATTTCCAGCAGGAAGTGGTCGACGGACCAAGTCTGTCGCATCTGCAACACGAGGGTGGACGACTCTCGGACGTCAGATGCTCTGGACAAGACAAGACAAGATGTCGGGGTAGTCGAGACTTTAGTCGACAACCGTGTCAGTCTTATTGGGGTAGGGTGGGTTGAGGGAAAGTAAGTCGGGTGGGGAGCTGGGGTGGGGCTCGAGGCTCGTCGCTGACAAACGGAAACGTGCTGATCGATGGCCCTCGCGCCAGTTCCAACAGATCACTCGATAGTCGCGACAAAAACAAGATACTCGATCAGCAGACTTGAAAGGCGATCGCACGGCTGACATTTGCATTGTGCGGGCAAACGGGCGAGCGTTTGGTCCGCTCCACATCTGCAGGCCTACAGTCTACGGTGATGTATGTCGTGGCGTCATCAGCCAGCGGCCGACGTGTAGGTCGTCGATGCGCTGTAGGTGGCGCTGCAGCCGCTGCTCGGTGGGGCCGCCTGTAGATGTAGGTGCCAGCAGCCATGCGATTTGACTTACAAATGCGATGCACAAGACTAATGGATGCGTTCGCTGCTTGTTAACTGCGGTCTGCCGCACGTGGAGCATCCTTATGTGTATTTGGGAGAACACATTCACGCCTTTCTTCTTTCTCCTTCTCTCTCTCTGTGCTAAATGGTGAGTGTGTGGATCAGTGGCTGACAATGGCCACAGGACAGATGTCATCGACGAGAAGCCTGTAAATTGGTTGCAGGCTCGAAGTAAATTCCAGCCCACTTGCTATAAGTTTTGCCTACTCTGAAACATTTCATTGAGATAAAATAGAAACATGCTCAATTATTTTCTAATTCGCATATCTATTGTTTCTAAAAAAGAAAAGAAAAGATCCCCATATATTTCAATGTACTTCCGCGATGGAAATGCATCCTTTATTTTAAAAAAATGGTTGCTTTTTT
This sequence comes from Pomacea maculata, assembly GCA_004794325.1. Classification (NCBI taxonomy): domain Eukaryota; kingdom Metazoa; phylum Mollusca; class Gastropoda; order Architaenioglossa; family Ampullariidae; genus Pomacea; species Pomacea maculata. Next base: position 136,824 of record SRHC01002051.1, read on the forward strand.
TTTTGAAACCAGTTCTTCGCTGCAGACTTCACCTCTTGCTCACTGCTCCTTCAAATATTCCTTCAGTTGTGGAAGCAGGTGAAAATCACTAGCAACCAGGTGTAAGGCAGCGATGATAAATCCAGGTGTTGAATTGCCTTCTTTGTTGCTCCTTTGGTGTCATTCCTGGGGTTGTCATGTTGAAGAAGTGTTTTATTTCTTGTTACAATCAGTTTGGTCCTGCTTTTTAATGCAGTAAGAGTTTCATTGTGATCTTCAGTTTGTTGATGTTCCTGTCTGAAGAAGTTCAGCAAGAACAACACGATCAGAATTGAAAAATAAAATTATGACAAACAGCCAATATTCTTGCCAGCCGCTTGAGCCGAGCCTTTCCTCTGTTGTGATGAGCACAAAGTGGCAACTGTAAGCATCTGTGTTAAAGGTCAAGTATGATAGAAGAGAGAGATAGCGTGTGAGTACACAAAGCCGGTTTTATATAAAGGTAGGTCTAATGTTTAAGAAAAAATTGGAAGAGGGGTAAAACGCAGTAGTAAACAGCTTTTTGTGCAACACATAAGAGAGGGCTATCATTCCCACCTCATACACACACCACCACCACAACTGATAACAACAAATCATCCTACACAAAGGAAGCATCATCGTAGTTCCCAGAAAGTGACTAGAATAGTGTGTAAAGAGAAATCATTACAACTTTATCCACTGGTCGCCACCTCTTCTAATTTACTCTCCCCCTCCCCACTTCATCTCCTCTCCTCCCTCCCTCCCTCTATTACCCACACGCCCTCTCGTGTCCATCAGCATGTATCCAGTCGCTGCACTAACGCCGCCTGCTGCGGGTGGCGGGCGGTAATGTGACGGTTTCAAGTATGACGTGTACACCAGTACACAGCTAATGACATCACGTCGCCGCTGATAGGCCGGCCCCTCGTTGACAGCGACGACGACGTGATGGCAATTATGATGGCGGATATCGGCAGTGACCTTAATTGGCGAGCGTACCCTCGCCATCAGCTAATGGCCAGACATTAGTGGCGACGGCGGGGTGGATGTGCCGCCAGACAACCGCATCCCGAGGTCTGCAGACCTCGGCGGCTTTTGTTCATGTTTGTAACCATCTTGTCTTTTCTATTAAAAAAAAAAAATCTAACGCAAGTATTCAACTTCATTTCAATCTTCGAAGATATATATTTATTGTTTCTGATTCATTTTAAATCATGTCCTCTAAACTGGAACATATATATAAGTCATGAAAGAAAGTGCTATATATCATGAAAGAAGGTAGGTAAGAACTCCTAAACTTAACACTGGCTACAACAGTAGTCGCTATCATTTGTCTTAGGAATATATAAGTATTTAGTAACTGTATACAGGATGTGCTGTTTGATGTAAACAGAAATCATCAATACATACAGGAGTAACGGGTTTATCACCTCCCGCTTGGACATTTTTTAAATTCTTTCTCCGGAGATGAGGTCACCACCTTTCTCGGTGTCATCTCCAAAGACAGATTGAAACTGAGGCTCGTGACAGCGCACTGATTACCCCGTCGGGGTCACCTCTCTTCTCTACCTCCCTCCATACCTAAGGTGATCGAAGTCCACCTTGACAAAGGCTAATCAAAGAAGTCCCCCACTACCGTCTCTCCCCACACCCCTCACCACTCCCTACCTTCCCGTCTTGCGGTCAAAAAGAAAAGACAAGTTTGTGGAGGCTGCCGGGGCAAGTGTGTAAGCCCCGTCTGGCATTCCTGGGGCCTTAATCCCCCACACGCCTGCTCGCTGCTGCCAGATTAGCTCCCTTAACAAGTAGGCCGAGCCCTAATCGCGCATAGCTGGGGCGACGGGCAGTGTTGGGAGGCCCGCTGGGCCCACGAGGCGCCCAGGGCCCAGAGTTAAATGTTTGAGTCGGCCAGTCAACACGGAGGGGAAGGCGGAGGTAGGGGGTGGGAGTAGAAAAAGAATTGCGATGGTGTGTTGATGGGGGGGTAGATGTGGAGGGGGAATGGTTCTGACCGCCTGGGAATTCCTAGTAAATGAAGAGAGAGGGATTAGTTCGCGGCAACGCGGAGGGCTAGCTTGCAGAAACGGTTTGTCTTTGTTTTTCTTTATACCTGCTGATCGCAAACTACTCACGTGAACCTGTTCGCGAACGTCTGCTTCACACAGCTCAGGTCCTGCGGTGCTGTTCGTCTTTTCGATCGTCGGTACTTACAAACTTTTTCTCTCAGGTGCGTCAGTATTTGAGATTAGGGAGGATAAGGGGAGCGGAGAGAGAGGGAGAGCCTGTGAGAAAGGTAACAAAACAGAAAAATACAGAGAAAAAAAAAGTTAAAGAATTTCTTTGAAAAAAAAAAAAAGAAGAAAGGGGGAATGTTTGGACAAACACGATTGTTGTTGAGAGCATAGGTGACCTAATTTCTGCCCTCCTGTCGTTTTTGCAAGTATCGTGTCATCTTTCGATCAATCACTCGAGCACCTGGCTTAAACATAATTTTTTTAAGAGGTGCTGAACGAAAACCCTGTCAGAGCACCCCTTGACAGAGCGTCCTCCGCATCCTCTACTCTTATTCCCCATCCCCCTCCCTCAGCTCTTTTCATCGTCGTAGAACGTCTGCGAGGCTGGGAAACGGCTGCACGCCCGTACACGTCATCACTGAAGCGCACTCACCATGCCCTCCTCCACGGTGGAAACCTCCTTCAGCATGCAGCCCGATCCTCTCCCCCACTTTTTTTTTTTTCTCTCCCCTACCCGATTCCAGGGGATCAAATTGATTCCGTCCCTTTTGCTAGTAGACATCGCACGGTGGTTGCGTCTCTGACCGCCATTTTCCTTTTGTGGAGCGGGAGGCTGCGCCGGCAAGCGGCCATCTTGAATTCCTAAGACATGGTATTGATTCTTTTAAATCTCACGTGACCTCCAGGGAGAGACGGAGAGGGGGAGTGGAAATAGCGGATGGGTGTAAAAGGATCGAAGGATTCTTCTGACATGTTAGTGACACAGGTGCTGCGCTGAGAAGGAGGGAAGGAGAGATGGCAGGGGAGGCCAGGGGGAGGGAACAGCACAGACCCGGCTCCAGTTCCAGCTACCCACGACAGCCAAGCACGTCACAATCGTGCCTTCGCGCTGTCGCCAGCGTCGCTGCTGCTGCTGCTGCTGCTGTTGCTACCGCAATGCAATTTCCCCCTCCTCCCCGTCACCCAGCCTCCACAGCTCGCGCAGGGACTGGGCAGGAAGAGTTACCGCCCTTGTAAATGTAGCTGTCTCCGTTGACACTAGGGACAAGATTTGTCGTCCGTGGCAAGATGACGTGTTACTAATGGGAGGGAACAGTTTGATGGAAAACACGTGGCTGTTAATTGTCGCCTCCTTGCAGCATTTTATAAGCCGACTATTAAACCAAAGAAAGAGGAACAAAAAAAAAAAGTAAAAATATTCAATGTGTGTCCCGAGGCTTGATCTTCATACGTTTGATCATGGACAGATGTTCAACACTCCTGCATCCTTAAGTACAAGCGTGAAGCGTCGCCATTGTTACTTTGTTCTTGTCCGTTGGAGTCCTGCCCTCCGATGTCTGACACTAACCTCTGCTGTTCTTTGATCTTATCCTGTCTTTTATAGTTTCAATTATGATATCCTGTCTGTACTGTCTTTCGAATAATTTAATTTTGAGGTCCAAATGGTGTATTCAATGAGCCATACAATATTAAATCGTTCTGTTGTTAAAAAGTCTGTCTCACTACTGAGACAATATTTCAATGTTATATTCCCCTGTCTGTCCTCCTGAATTTCACAGTTATTTAAAATCCTGCTCTGTCTCATCACCTCCCAAACATCGCCGTAAATGAGAGCAAGCAGTTTACTGCTCCTGTTAACCAATCTCATGGAAATAATAACAGCGAAGTTGCAGTTTGACTGGACGAGTAAATGACGTCACAAGATGGATCCTGGCAACCAACCTTCAGCCTCGATTTCGTCTTCAACTGCCAAACGCCAATTAAGTCAGTTGAAGCAATATAGAGGTTTAATGACACGCCTCGAATCCCAAAGCAACCCTTTTCCCTTCACATTATTTAAAAAAAAATTTTTTCTCACAGTTAACTGTGGAACTCGAGCTTGTAGTGATTTTTTTTGTGGTGTACTTCGGTGTCTCCGCTGCGTCCGCACAAGCGATGGACGAGGTAAATGTTATCGCCAAACTCATCTCCGGTAACTTCGTTACCGCGTGTGATATTTATTTCCCCGAGTCTGCGACTGGCAGTCCTCCCCGGGTAACGAGTTTTACTTGCAAAGCGCGCATTTATTGCTTTGCATTATTTCCCATAATTTACACTGACAGCTTCCTCTCTGTTAGGCTTTTATTCTTTTGTTTTTATTCAAACGAGTGCTCGCTCGCCCTCAGTATATTACACTAATATGTAACTGTCTATAAACGGTAATTTATCTTTGTTAGTGTTGCAGTTGAATCAGCAACACACGGTATGCACGTGCAGCAGGCGCGGTCATTCCCAGTCTCGCATCCTTGCTCTTCTCTGTAACAATCCACAGTGACTGATGAGCTGGATGCAGGACAGCTGCAGACACCTTCGTGAGTCACATTTCTCCACACAAGTTTCAGTTCAATCTACGATTGGCACGACTCACAGAAAGAGCAGGATGGAGGAGGCGGTGAAAAGAAGAGAGGAAGGCGAATGAGGCAGACACGCGAGGCAGCAAGGAGCTAGAAAAGCTAGTTCTAGCAAGACAGAAGATAGTTTTAACAAAGAGAAGCTAACAAAGAAAACAAATAAAAAAAAGAAAAGCACGAAGTCTGATCACTCTTATGGAATATTCTTAAAGAACACAAAGTCGACATCGAGTGTTCAGCGAGGTTCTGCGTTTCTTGTAGTCGATGTGTCTGCTGGGAACAAAAATATTCTCTGTAGCAAAACCTCCCCTCCCCCTCATCCCCACACACTTCCTCCCACCCATCCCCACCCCACACGATATGCCGAACATCATACACCTGCCTCTTATTATATTCTCCTTAATGGGGCGTGGAGGTGAGAGAGAAAGAGAGAACCAGAGCGAGAGAGGGAGAAAAAAAAACCACACAGCTACCCCAGAAGTCGATGAGAGCAGGGTGGTGGTGAATGAACGAGCGGCAGAATGTGGAAAGCTGAAAACAGTCTGCCCAACAGAACTGCAGCAGGAAAGAGCAGTTTGCGGAAACTATTAGGTTCCGACTGCGCTGGGGTGAGAATTGTGTTGATCCTGTCATAAGCTGCCTCCATCTTCCCATCATCTCTAATTGCAGACTCAGTGCCATCGTTGCAGGAAATTGCAAGCATGTGTCGCAGATGCGGGGCGGGTCTGCAGGATGTCTACACAGACTGTGAAGCTCTGGCTGCTCCTCTCCCCACAACCTTGCATCAATGAACTTTGACGACCTTTGACCTTTGTAATGACTGCATTTATGCGGCAGTTGCATTACATTAATCTGTAGCTTTAAGATTAGCTTTAAATTGATGTGAATGTTAATGATTGACCGTTTAGGCTGTTGTGGTGTACGAGTGGAGCTTTAGCTGGAAGTGACGAGTACACAAACATGTTGGAATCATTTTGCTAAACTTAAAATTACTTAAAATTGTGGATGGTTAACCCGTCGGGTGGTTTGGGGGAATTCGCTCCCATAATTAGCTCATTTCATAATTATTTGAAGAGACCATAATGACTGGGAATATTCTCTTATTAAAAAACAAAAATTCTGTGTGAAATCCTCCTTGTCTACGCCTTAGGTAAGACAAGAATTATATGCAGACATAGTCCTCGAAACTTTTGTTTTGTTTAATGATCATTTAGTCACATTTTATTAGTACTTTTGAGGAAAAATAATTCACTGAGCAAAGCAGATGTGTATCTAGATTCGGCCTTTCCTCAACAACCAAACAAAATGAAGGCAATGAAATAAATGAGGTGGAGTAATATCTAGACGATGTATACATTCTACCCAACTCGCAAAGATGTTTATTTGTAAGGCACCGGGACGAGTCAACTGTTTGCGAAAGCCTGCGCGCGCGGTGTGAGTGTGAGTGAGAGTGAGAGAGAGTTGGTGAGAGTAAGAGAGAGATGCTGTATAACCTTCATCGTCAAAAGACTGTAACAGGTGCAATATATCATTGATAAAGACAGCTGCATGGCGGCAGTTTGGGTGGAGCAGGGGTCGTGCTCCCGGAGATGAAAGAAAGCTGAGCGTCTGTGTGTCTGTGTGTGTGAGAGAGAGAAAGAAAGGCATCTTCTTCAGACTTTACACCTGGAAGAATTCTCTCTCTTTCTCTCTCTCTCACACACACACAAACATACGCGCGCGTGCACACCGTAGCCTACATATGACATAATCACACTCCCTATCTGAACTGATATTCTGGGTAATAAGCACTTCTAAACATTTCATAGAGTTACTTTCCCCACTCAAGCCCACCCTGTATGTCCAACAACAAAACAGCGTTGTCTACACCAATAAACACATCGACAAAGGACAAAGATAATATTTCTGCCATCGCCGTGTCGAGAATCAGACGGAGCAGTCAACCTTCTAAGAAGTGAGGAGGGAAAAAAAAGACACCTGCCAGAGACGGACCCCTGTCGGATCGTGCGATTATATCGCATTTTTTCGGAGGCTGGTTAAACAAACTCCATGTTTCTAAACACTGCCGCGTCTTTGTAGTATGCTACGCTCGGCTGTCACACGGAGGTCGCGCAGAAAATAGTTCGTGTGTCGAGTCACCGCCGTGGGTTGTCGAACATCTTCTGATGTCTTGACCACCGGTGCACGGATCACTCGCTCTCTCTCACACACACACACAGACACATCTGTCGATGCATGACCACACACTCTCTCACACAACTGTCGCTGCATGGCCACACAGTCGCACACACAACTGTCGCTGCACACACTCGCGCACACACACACAACTGTCGCATCATGACCACGCACTCACACACACACATACACAACTGTCGCTGCATGGCCACACACACACCGATCGTTCAAAGCCAGCTCTCCCACCAGGGAATCTCTCTGTAACCTGGAAGACCAGCAGCCAATCGCCAGCCGCGGAACTCTTTCTCGATGGCGGCAGCTCCGACGCGCGCGCGACAGTCGCGAAGAATGTGGAAGAGATGTGCGTGCTGACAGAAGGCCGCGCGCTGTCACCGCGCCAAGCAAGCGCCCTGCACCCGCCTCCCCCTCCCTCAGTCTCTCTCTCTCACCAACGCCTCTCCTTCTCTCTCACACACACACTCGCACGGACCTCGCACACACGCACGTCCACAGACCCACACACACACACAGCTGCTGGCGGCCGCGCTCCGCCTCGCCTCTTTATGCAGAGAGCGGCCAACATGGCGGGTCCCTCTCTGTCAGTGCTGAGAGCGCCGCCGAACATTTCGGACTACCCCGGGTCCCGGAGACCGTGCGGCTCTCTCCAGTGTGTTGCCAGCCACCCGAATCGTGTGTTTTTCATGTGGTGGTTCTTCTTGCTCGTTTTCCTCGCCGGCCACGACCGCCAGGCAGTGATGGCGGCCGTCCCCGACACCAGCGGTCTGTGTGTGTTGAAGGGACGCATTTACACGGAGCGACTGTGGTACGGCTACCTCCTCGACAAGGCCTTCCAGCGCGACTACGCCAAGATACAGTACCAGATCTCCTACCCCGTCAAGGAATGCTGCACCAGCCTGCTCATCTACTACGACGACCAGATCAAGGGGTTGACTCAGGACATGAGCTGCGAGGATCGGGAAGGGGTGCTGCCCAACAACAACAACCAGATCATCCCCCTCCACACCCACAACCGCACGGTGGGTTGCTCGGTGTGGAACGAGACAGGTGAGCCGTATTATGTTTGTGTGGGCGAGCGCATCTTCCGGTCGAGTGGACCTCGCACCTGGTACTTCGCCCTCAGTCGCTGCCAGGCCACCTCCCCTCTCACCCTCACCTATGCGTTCAACGTGTCTGGTTACTATGGCGACTGCGAAGAGGACCCGTTGGTCCGGACCTACATCCCTCCTTCCCCGAAGGCCGACAACGACGTTTACGTGTCGGTGGCGCTGGGGATCGTGGCGGGGCTGGCCCTCATCGCCACCGCCGTCTTCTTCGTCTTGTGGCTGGTGGCTCGGCGGCGGGCAGCCAACAGCAAAGGCAGTAGCGTGACGTCATCGCAGGCCACCATGACGCAAGACGACATCTTCTACGTCAACCCGTCGCTGAGCGACCGGGAGCAGGGCGCCGAGTACAACAGCCAAGCCAGCTCTGAGAATTACTACGAGGTCATCCCGGAGCGGCGGAGCTACGAGAGCATCAACCCCCACTTGCTGGCCGCCGGGCCCGGGGGGGTCGGAATGGCGGCGGGGGCCGGGCACCACCCACTGGCCCACCCGCACCCACACGCCCTCAACAGCCACCTGCACCCGGCCCACGCGCATGTGCATGTGGCGGCCCACCCCAGGCAGGTGCATCTGCACCCTGCCCACCACAACACCCACGTCAAGGAGTCGGCCTTCCATCGCCCGCATCCTCCCACCCAGGCCATGGGCTACGTCTTCGACGACTATCCCCCGCCCCCCTACCAGCCCCCACGACTGGCCGGCTCCGCGCGCCACCACACCCTGCACCACCCCACCCCACATCACCACCACACCCTCTCCCTGCCCACCTCCACTCGCCCTCGGCCCGCCCTCATCAACCTGACGCAGGCCGGTGGCCTCGGCTTCCCCCCGGTCCTGCCACCCGCCCCCGCTGGGATCAACAACAACACCTCTAGCAGTAACAACAACAACGGCAACAACAGCAACAACAACATCAGCGCCGCGGGCACCCTCCTGTCGACGGCCGCGGGCGGCGCCGGCTCCCCCCTCACCCTGCAGGGGGAGACTAGTGCGTGACTAGCCGCACGGAGGAAGGAGAATAAAGTTCGCATCAAGACCACAGAAGTTTGATGACGTCACCATTGGTTTGCACGTCACGGTGACAAACGTCAGCGAGCAGGTTGGAAGCCACTGACGTCACTTTGAGAACGTGTGGGTCGACGTGTGGAGGTGGAACGGGTATGGTTAACACCCTGGGAAACAAAAGATGAGAGAAAGAGAGCGAGCTAGAGAGAGAGAAAGAGGCAGATGATGATGATGATGATGACGACGACCTGGCGGTCGAGTCCGTTTTGCTGTACTACGTCACTTCCTACTGACGTGACGTGCGTGGTATTGTGGCGTGACGTGGCTTATTTGCTGGCATGTCTCTCAGCTTTTGTGTTTTCGCTCAGTGATCGCAGTTGTTGTACACATTTGCATTTGTGAAATAATGGCAGACTCAAAGATGGCGGGAGCAGAATGTGGGAGAGAACGAGATTTCCGAAACATTTTTTTTCCGAAAAAAAAAATATCGTTTCTTTTTCACGTCTGACTCTTTGGTTTGTGAACTGTGAATACAACAAGATGTGCTTTCGTGTTGTGGCATATTTTTTTTTTCCCTTCCTGTCCACCCAACCACACCTCCTTCCTCCGCCATTGATTTTGATAATTAAGGTAGATAGCCAGTCTGATTTAAGTGCCGGGTGGACAAATCTGGAAATTTCCTCGTGAAGCTAGATATCTCGTCATGTGACTCTTTGTGACGAAGTGACCAAACGTTGGATTTAGTCCCTGATGTTGACCCCGTCACTCCTAGTCGGGGTCATGACTGTTATAAGCTCCACCGGAGTCGGATTACACTCGTATCTGGGAGAGAGTCTGATAATGTATCAGCGTCTGCAATATTGTACTTACTGTACTTAGCTCTCCCACTGATTGTCCACGCGTTGCCCAGCTGCTTGGTGTGTCTGTCTGTGTGTCTGTCTGTGTGTCTGTGAGTGTGTTGACCAGTGGTCACTGAAGAGCAGTCAGTGCTCTCCCAGCCCCGCTTCTCCTCCAACCTTTGCTGTACCTCTCTCTGTGTGTACACCCGCCTGTTGTCTTCATGTTTACCTGTGGTTACCTGTGAGGTCTACGTGTCAGCGACCAAGACGCTTTCCTTTTGTCACGAGCCCTGATCAATCATTTCATCGCTCCAAACGTCACGACACCGACGTGACAAAAGCAAGTCGCCAACCTCCTCTCCTTGCTCGCCCCTCGTTGACAAACAGACAGCAGGTTAGGGACGGGAGGATACGCGAAGGACCCTCCACACCCCAAGAGTCGTGACGGAGGAAGAGAAGGGAGGAGGAGAAAGACCTTCACAGACATGCCCCTCAAACAAGCTGACCCATCAGTCGCCTCCTAAACTGCTTTGTGAACTCCTCCACAAAACTATCTCAGGTGGAGACTACCTGTGCAATGCCAACAATTCACAAAGACTGATGCGCCCTCTGTTGGTGTCGACGTGCTTTTTATTTTTCTTCTTTTTGTCAGAGGTCTGTGCTGTTGTTGCTGGACTCAGTGGCCTGACCACACACCGTGTCGGCTCACACCTTTGTCTAACCGTCACCTGTCGACCACTTGTTGGGAGCAGCACGTACGAAGGCCAGCGAACCATAAAATCTCCCCCCTAACCCTAATCTTCCCTTTCATCTTATCACATTGCTCAAACATGAAGCCGGACACTGTAGATAACTCCCTGAGAGCTACAACTGCTACAAAGGCATCCTTCTCACTCCATCATTGTCGACGACGGCGGCTGTGTACATCAAGAGAGAGAAAGAAGTTCAGAGCTGGGAGGCTGGTATTGTGGGAGGACCTTGTTCCAGAATAGGTCATCGATTTTCTGCAGAGACCATTCTTCTCTCATCACCATCTCCCATCTCCAGCTGGACTTCAGCGGCCATTCTGCTTCAAAAGAAGGAGAGAGAAAGAGAAAGAGGGACTGGGTCACGTGATTTATAACAATGCATGTCTGCTTTGTGTGCATGTGACATAGTTTGGCGCCATACTTGTGTAAACTAGCTGCTGTCGGACTTTCCAGTGTACCACCACTTGTAAGTGTACTCGACTTTGATAACTGCACTAGATCAACTCTGAGTATGTGTACCCACAGGTGCACGCGAGTGTACAGCGTAAAAACCCACCTCCTACCCACCACCACCACCACCACCACCATCCTCTCCCCTAACATTTTTGACAGATGACTCTTTACCTGGCTGACACCACGTGGAAAGTGTCTACAGTTCTCTATGATTCGTTGGATCGGAGGTGAAGTGTGGCTGCGCACAAACCTTTTGACATCTACACGAGATCAAAGAGCGCCGCCAGCGGTAACCTGTGCGCGTGGAGTCACCTCCAGTCTTATCTCCAGCATCCGAGCAGTGTAGTAGGAGGCAGTGGCCGACACCTGACTCCACCTGGCGAAGGTGCAGATAAGGAGTGACAAGCTTGTCTGGGGAACACAATGGAGGAAGTAAGTTAGAGTTATTTATCTGAGTTGTTTGTTTAGGACCAGCGTGCTCAGACACCGTGAAGGACTCTATCGTCATTACTGGTTTAACAGCACTGTAGGTGTGGCTGTGTCAGGCATTCACTCACCTGTACACCCATCACTAACATCAGGAAACTTGTCCTGCCATTGACCTGAGCTTCGATAGACTAGTGTAGTGAGGACACGCTTGGCTGAGCAAACATTACAGCCTGAGGGAGGGTGGGGATGGGAAGGAGGAGACATCTTGTACAGAGCTTGTGTGTATCTGTGTTGCCATGCCGCTTGTGAAGAACTGAGTTGTCACAGGTGAGTGCACATTCTACGGCAATAGTCAGAAAGGTTAGTTAGACTTGAGGTCCCCCTCCACTTGTCTGTTCTTTGTGTCTCGCGCTTCTGTGGTGTTTGGTCAGTTTGTGATTATTTTTGTTTTTTTTCCCCACATGTCAGAACTTGATTGATGTATCACGCTTTGATGTTTAACGTCGGCAAAGCTGTCTGAAGGTAAAGTTGATTGATTTTGAAGCATCAAGAGATTGTGATTTTGATGATGAAGATTGAGGATGGTTGTGTGAAAGAAAGATCGTTTGAAGTTATGTTTTCCACACTAACATGCACGCGCTCGAGCACACAAACAAACAAACAAACAAACAAACAAACAAACAAAAGGTGGTTTTATGTTTATCTGGATTTTCGAGGCTTACATCCGTTAGTCTGAACTGATAATGTTGTTGAAAAGACTTGAGACCAAGGTACTGGATGGACTGACTGTCACACAACTCAGACTCTGCATTATTGAGCAGCGCTGATTGTCGCTCACTGCGGCGCGTGCGTTGTTGGGGGGAGCAGGCGCGCGTCACATTGGTGCGTGTGTGTGTGTTCCTCCCAGAGCTGGCGCTGCAGCTTGCATCGCGTAAAGCGGCCTCTCTTCCTCCCCTCCTCTCCTCCCGTTTGCACCGCACGGAATGACCGAGAGAATTTGGCGTCTGCTCTTCCGAGCGTGAGCATTTCTTTGCACGGCCGGCATAATTACTGTCTCCCCCCCGTCCCCGGTCCCCTCTCCTCCTGCCATCGATCGCGCAGCGAAACCATGGACGACGGACGCCCTCCGTGCAACAATGGTCGGTCGGCCTGACGGTCGGTCGGACGGACGGTCGGTCGGTCCACGAGAAATGCGAAGGTCGCACGAGCGGGTGGCCCGGGGACTGTGACTTGCCGCGGAGGGTTTCGTCGTGCGTGCGTGCGCGACCGCGCGAGCGTGCAGCAAGCACACCAACACGGCAGCTGCATGGACAAGCGGCAGAGCTGGCGATGGAGAGGGTTCGGGGGAAGTACCTGAGGAAGGGAGGGGAATATGAGAAGGGGGAAGTCTCGGAAGGAGGGGAATATTAGAGGGCTTAGCAAGCCATTTGGAACTGTAATTAGTTTGCTGCTCGGCTAATCCGTTGATGGCCAGGGGGTCGCGCTTGTGCAGAGGACGCGTTGGACTGGGGTCTGGGAGGAACCCCCGTGCAGGGGCATTCGGGTCACGATGCTGTCTCGCTTGTTTTTCCTCCCGATCGACATGGCGCAAAGCGCAGCGGAAGTCTCGCGAGATCGAACGAGCCGGGCCAGATCGAAGCCGCGCATAAGTGACTGGCGATCCCCACCCCTCCCTTTACAAGTCCACAGAGAAGTGTAACGAAGAGATTGATGCTTTTTGGGTTTTTTTTCTTCTGTGATAGCATCATCTCCTGTCTTCTGTAAAAATGTTGCGCATTGCAACGAAAGCTGAATCGAGAGCGGATGATGAGCGTGGGTGGTTGTTTGTAAGTTCATGACATGAGATTCCAGGCTCAGCAAGTGTACACTTCGTTACTTTGTAGACATCACTGTTTCCACAAGTGCTTGAACTTCAATGTTCAGTGACACTTACACAGAGTGGGGGAGAAGGGTGGAGGAGAAAGAAAACTTTCTGCCAGCAATATTCCCAAAGAACACGACTCTAAAACCATAATTTATTCATTCCGACATTTCGAAACAAAATGGCCGAGACGTGGGTAGGTGCGGTAAGAGATAATAATCAGCTCAAGATGTTTCACCTTCATGACTGGATTTTTCAAAATACCTTCCTCGTGATATATTGCATTTTTTAATTGACTTATTTGAATTCGAAGATAAAAAGTTGTCCCACAGAAGCTGCGTACATGATAAAATAAAAATCTATTAACTCTCCCTTCTGCTGACAAGTTTTGTAGCAAACATTTAATTATCTTTTTCACATCAGACTTTTTAAATAAACCAGTGTCAGCCCAGGGGACTTGATTTGTTCACGTTTAAACGGTCCGTTTCTTATCAGGAAGACTTTTGTGAAGTCGGATAGCTTAATTAACAATACATACCCTCGTCTGTCAGACAACCCTGACTTTGTGGACCCACTGATAGTGTCTGTGAGTGAAAGAAAAGGAATGTTCGTAAAGCCTCGGTCACACATGACTGGTCAGGGAGTCGAGGGCCAACAGGACAGATCAGGTGTCAGAAGCAGCGGCGAGGTAATGTTTCGGGCGGATAACCGGGTGGCTATAGAAGCTAATGGACAATTATTCTCAGGACTGCCGGTACCCGGTAATGACTCGGCGTCTGACGCAGTCTTTTGTTGAGCTGCACGCGGTGCTCTCTCTTATCTACCCCTCCCCTTCCTTTCTCCACCCCACCCACACACAAGACTTGTCAACCTGAGCCCAGGCTACTAATACGTCTGTTCCCGAGTCCCCCAGGAGTGGAGCCCGATGCAGTTACCTGTTCTTTGTAGACCTGCCTGTCCATGACAGACCGAGTTACCCGACTCCACCCGCTTGCAGCTTTGATGGTTGTCACTGGTCGCGAGCTACCCACCCTAAGTCTCCTGTCACCGAGGGGGGGGGATATTGAGAAGGTACAACCCCACCCTTCGTCTTTCTCTCCCAGCTCCTGCCTCCCATCTTGAGCCCTCTCTCCAGTCCCTCTTTCTTTCCTTCCGGCTTGCAGTGGTCCTCGAGCTCAGTGCTTGCTACTCGCCGGTGTTGGTGTTAGACACTGTGGCGGCCACAGGCAGGTGCACAGCCGTCTGCAGGCGCTCAGCTAACGGTTCCCACAGAGGATGGAGGGGGATGGAGGAAGGGGATGGAGGCAATGGCGGCATTAAACGTATCATTTTTCGTCCCACCCTTTTCTCTCCAGAACCTCAGACAGCACGGTTCTCTCGGCACAGGGATACAAATGACTCAGAAAAAAAATTATCAAACTTACTTTTTTTAAATCTTCCTCTAAGGTATGTGTTTATAAATGACAACATCTCAACCTTGCCGCAGTATCTTCTCAGACACAAGCGTTGTCTGTGGTTTGTAGTTCGCGAACAATTCCAGTTATGTAACGCTTCAGGCTGCTTTCCCGAGCTTTTTTATCATCCCTTTGAAATTTTATAAAAGGAATAGTTTAAAGAATAAAAAAAAAATCAGCTTAATTTCAGCGGTTTTTGCTGGGGAACACCTCAGAAATCTGATACCTTCGCAGATTAAAAGTCTGGCAGAGAGATATGCGGACTTTCATTCTTTCCATGGTCTGCTGAACACGCGTTCAATTCTCAGCGGCGGATAGTTCAGACAAGATGGAGGGAGCCTCATCCTCCGCATAGCAAGTGCAGCATGGGACACGCAGAAGCTAATACAACATCAGGGGCAGCAGGGAAATCTTGATTGTCGCTGGAACACCCAGGGAGCCGAGGCCACTGTCTGGGGTTTCCGTCAGACAGGATCCTCTTACAGGCCGGTCACAAATAACTGTCACCCATTGCCACCTCTCCTCCGCCTGGCAAGTCGCGCCTGTCTCCATCCACCGCCTGTGTGGGAGGTAGACAGGTGGACATCAAAGTCGGGAATTAAAACCTTTCCCTCCCATTGACTTCCGGTAACAAAGGCATGCACACACATGCCTCACCGACCTCTCTTTCTCTATTCCATCCCAAACTACACCACCACCGAAGAAGGAAAATAATTTTTAAGTAATAAATATTTTAATTATTTGGGGGTGGGAATCTTGTCATTTTCAAAACTTTAAAATACATTATTTGATTTGATTAGAAAATTGCTGTCTTGTAAAGATCCCTACGAAATTGTTTGGGAAGAAAGGAATGTTTTTATTAATTTTTTTCAGTTATTTGTATTTACTTCGGCCCATCGTTTAACGAACAATTTAAATTTGTGTTGTTTACATGAAACTGAGGAATAAGTCGAGTATGAAAGTTTCTCTCCCATCCTCATACACCAAACTTTTCAGTCTCTATTTTATTTGCCGGTTGGGGACCCCCAGCCCTATCCTCGTTGCTGCTTTTTTTCCCCCCCCTTTTTTGGTGCGTTAGTTGAAAAACTGTTTTCACTCGAGGGGCGACCGCGCATTTGATGGAGTGTCCCTGACTGGCCATTGTTTACAATGCGAAGCATTTGTTTATGAAGGCATCTCGGCGGGATAGGGGCACTTGGCTGTTTCCGGTGGTGTTGTGGTCCCTGTCTTATCTCAGGGGGAGAGAGTTCGGGACAGGCCTCGTGTAGGGGACACAGTTCTCTCCCTTTCCCACACCACGTAAACAGCACGACTTGGGGAGGGGGGAGGGGAGTCAGTCACTTTAGCTCCATATTTAGTGACGTTCACGAAAAGTCGCACGAGCTGTAGCCTACGTGACAGCCCCGTGTTCATGACGTTGACGTCACTTACGCTGATATTGTGATTACGTCACGCCTGAACAAGCTTCTTGCGATCGTCCCACGGTCTCCAAGAGCCGGGTGGTGAGGTCAGCCCATGACCTTGTAGTGTGACGCTCGGCTGCTGATTGCGTGTTCAATGGCCACGTGATCTCGTTACGTAGAAGTCTCGTGTATCGAGGCTGTGTGTCGGTCGTTAGGCTGTATATGTACACCGGCTGGTGTGCGTGTCGTCAGTCAAGGACAACAATGTTCTGGCCTGACGACTCCACCGACTGTGCAGCTGTGACATCACACGCAAAGGAATAACGTATTGGGAGGTGAAATACATTTGGGGCATGTTACGTGTCCTAGAAACGGCATGTAGAAGGGCGGACAACTATTCTTTTTTTTTTTTTAAAAACAAAACAAAAAAAACCCCAACTTATCCTTGTAATTCCTGTGTCTATCATCGCTGGGTGTGAAGTGAGGCGGGAGGAGGGTTAGTCGCAGGCCTGACTGAGTCTTGAACTAGTGACCTTCTGATCCTCACTACCCGCCTCGCCTCCACGCAAGAAAAAAAGTCAGTTGTGCGGGTGCCATTCAAAAAATGAAAGAGTGCAGTTATTTTGCAAGCTGCCTTTCCACCGAGTTGCCCTTTATCTATTAATCTTTTTTTAACCTTACTCCTGGTTCTCCCCGTCTTGTGCAGATGACAAATTGCTTTTAGTCTCGCAGTGTACATGGCGTACCGCTCAGTTCGGTTCACGTTCCAAAAACAGAAAATCTGGCTGTTCAAGAGTCGGGCATTGAGAACAGTTGTGATATTACGGATGAGATGGAGGGAAGGGTTGTCGAGGTCGGTCGATACCAACGCCGTTTCTGTCTGTGATTATCGAACTCCTTGTCCTCAGTGACACGGTGCTCCCTTGCTCATCGACTGCGACTGTCCTTTGTACATCCCGGGTGCGCTCAAACACAAGCCTCGCCTTTGCTTAGCGACGCCCCCTTCCCCACCATCCCACCCCACCTTCACTCGCCCTCGCCACTGAACCACACCTACGTCACAGCCAGTGCCGAGCTCGCAGACCGTCTTTGATCCGAGATACCCGTCAAAGTGACATGCCCATATTTTGTGATCACAAACACAGCCAAGTCCCTTAATCTCCAGGAACCGCCGCTCAGGCTTTTGTGTCAATGCCTTTTCTAATTTCCATTTTCTAGTTTAGAAGCCACCCGCAGTCAGGATCAGGCTTGAGATTTAATTTAAGCGCATTTGTAGGCTTTATCCCAGCACCAACGGTCTCAACAGACTCGGTATTTTACATACAGACACTCTAACATCTAACTTTTTAGGGCAAGCATCAAGTACAACCTCGTGAATCTTCGAGACCGTTCTTGGCCGACCGTTTTTTATCTGTCGTCTGCCGAAGCGTCATATCTCAGAAGTGGTTCAAAGTGTAAATGTTCTGAACGGTTTGCCCCCAGACTGTTGCTTTCTCATGACATTCACAAGCAGCTCTGCCAAACTTTAAATTAATGGCGACTTTTCTCCGGTTATAAACGACATTAAACGGCATCTCAAACACCATGTGGGACTGTGGGATATGTTTTCTGTAAGTCGTTAGCCGAGACACTTTCGGGATGCGCGCCACCTGTCGTGGGTTTGGGTGTAAAGGGCAGAAAATGGGGGAGTGAGCTGTCGGGCCCCCATAAAAAAAAGAAACCATGCAAAGTCGCAACCCAACCCTCACACCCATCGTCCCCCTTCCACCTATAAGCTGGCCGCCAGTGAGATTGGTTTCTTACTTACAGTCCTCCCCACGGCCACACGTTGGACAGATCGTGTTGTCAGCGGAAAGAAACCATCCCTTCCCGACATCCACACTTGCCACAGCCAGAGGTTCACAGAGGGTCTGTGACAGTGGCTTAGGGTTGGCAGTGTTTATGAGCACAATTTCCCCACCCACCGACTTCTGTACCCCGTGACCCACCCTTCCATCCACCAACCTTCCGCCAACTACCTCCGGGTCCGGAGTTTTTTCTTCCCCCTCCGTTATCGCAGCAGCCGGCGACATGAAACAGGTTAACAACCTCCGCCCTCCAGAAACAACGGGTCGACAGCGGAACTCGTGCAGTCATCTCCCTTTCTCATTCTCTCCCCTACACTGCCTCCGGCAACGCAACCCTTCTCAGGTCTCCCATATGTTATCAGAAATAAAAAGAGGCGTGTGACAGACAACGGAACAGAACATGAGAATTGTGAGGTACTTTGGTTCATATTTTGTCTTGGAGAAGTTTTTTTTAACAGGATGTCCGCAAGGGACGTTCTCTGGGTACCGTAGTTAACTCTTTTATTACCCAGTTTCTGTCGTATTGCGGAGTTATCTCTCGATGAAAACACCTTTTATGTTTTTTAAAAATCCTCTAACCAGACTCAAAACAGAAGGAGGGAAAAATCCCCTTACCCCTAAATTTGTAAGTAGTGTTCACTCATGCACGACTGATGTAAAGTGACTGAACTGGTGTCCAGACTGCCAGATGACGATGTTGTCCTGTTGTCTCTCTGCCAGTCTTCACAATTCCCAGTACCCGTCTTCTTAGCTGCTGACCACCTCTTTGATTCGGGTGCCCGCATGTGTTCTCAGTGCCGACATGTGTTCTCTGTGTCCACTCTCGTCGGAACGGAAGCTGATTGTCCCCCCTCACCATTGTTGTCTCCAGTGTTTGTTCACGGACCGGCATTTAGACCCTGGCCGTTTTATACCTACCATGGACCTCAGTTCTACCACTGGCTGCCATGCAGACCTTCACCTCCGCCTTGTCCGAGTCACTGGCCAGAGTGCCAAACCACCATGTTGTTGTCCTACTCTGGACTCGTACAAAGCTGTTTTTATATGTGATGCTCACACAACACTGTTTCCATGTGTAGACTCTAACAATGATATACCATTGGCCGGGATTTGGACCTTCACATTGTCACACGTTGGTGGTCATCGTCTGGACCACAGTGTCATAATTATTTTTATTTTATCTCAGTGTAATGTATGACCTAACAGGTACTAAGTAGTGAGACATTGTTAAGTTTGTATTTTACTTCCCTTAATTCAAGCATACTTTGTTTTGTAGGAATGAGAAGTTCCACCCAGTCACGAAAAACTAATTATATCATCAAGAAGATTATGTTGTCTCATGGATTTTTTTCGTTGAAAGGAGAGGCGACCTGACAGTATTTGTTTTCCAGCACTGACAGTATTCTCGTTGGGTGAGATGTGAGGAATGTCAAGTCCACCCCATTGTGAACATAAATCGTTCTATCAAGAGTGAAGATGGTGTTGTCTCTTGGATCGTTATTACACGATGTTCAGTTGTAGCCAACACTGCAGTCTGTGTGACGTGCAGCACGTGCACTGAGTAACGGCCGCGTGACGTCCTTGTACTGACGTGTATTCTCATCGGTTGGTAGTTATCGCTTTTTTGCGTGTGTGTGTCTGTGTGTACAACAGGTGAGACATGGGAAGAGGCTGTCGGGAATGCCTCATCGTGTCTGTCCACCGCCTACACGTGTCTGCTTTGTAGTCTGCGCCCACCTGAATTCTCGTCACCGACTTCCATTGTTTTTCTCAAGCAGGTGTTAATGACGTTAGCGACCTTTTCACCCGCACTCATCACTGAAAGGAATAACTCCTTTTTTTTTTTTAAACACACCAATTTTTTTGTTCATTGTTGGTATGTAGTTCCAACAAAAAGACTTGGAATATTCATATTAATCTGTTTTAAATATTTGTTACCGTTTTTCTGTTTTCAGTTTTGTGCGTTTTTTTTTCCTTTCAAGACAGTTTATTTTAATATATTGTTAAAATGTGAAAACACCTTAAAAGCCGGGTACAGAGCGGGGACATGTGGAATATCATGATCATTCGAAAGACGAAGAATTGGAAACGAGCATTAAGGTTTTTAATGAGCAGATAAAGGTATACACAAGTGTGTTCATATATATCAGCATCTATAGCCCGTGTGTGTGGTAAAAAGGTGACTCACAATCAGAATGAACGAAGAAAAAGATCACGAGAGCATTTGCCGTTGTCTGAGGAATATAAATGTTTTGGTTGCCACGGCGACCGCTGGTCCATGTTTCAGTCCGCAAGCTGTTGGCGCATTCCGTCTCTTGCAGTCGAAACATTTGGTTGACCCCAACCCCAGAGCTGTTGCTTGATGAACGACTTAGCGACGGACACTATCGACTGGTGCCAGCTTTTTATCACCTCCATTCTTCTGATTATTAAATACCAGGGAGTAATGAGGCACAGTCCTACCGCACATACCCGACCTCAGTAAAATTAATAACCTCGCAAGATGTCGCCCGAGACGACACGCGCACGCGCGACCTTTTGTGTTTTACGATTATAACCTTCTTTGCATATGTTATGGGACTTAGATCTTGGCACAGACACAATCAATGTAAAAAAAAAATATATATATTATCGCCATGTCTGTAGTCGATTGCCACCTGGTGTTACAACTGGAACTGGAAGAAATTAAAGGTGTGTGAGATTTTCACCAATCCCTCCGAAGTCGAAGTGAAAGAAAAAAGAAGTGCAGTTCTCTCTGTTGAAAATTTTTAGATAAAAGTGTTTTCAAAGAATTGTGAAGGGCCAGTAACGAGCTTTGATAAAAGTTTAACCCTTTATCCTGTAAGAAATTACGTCCAGGTGAGTTATTTGTTTCCTGATAAGAGGAAAAAAAGGGAATGTGCAGAATTTGTCTGGACAGTTATCTGACTAGCGAAAACCACAGCTTTGTTTAAGGAGAATTCTGGGAATTTTCAAATATGTTTGCGTGAAACATTTTAAATTGAAGCACTATAACTCATGCCTATAATTATTATTACTCATTAAATCGTTGGGGCTAATGATAACCAAATTTAACCTCGCATTGTCACCAATGTTTACTGTAATCGCGACGTGTGTATTTACACCTGTGTGCTGCCGAGACCTGGCACTATTTTTCCTCTTTTTTCAGGTTCGTTTCAGTTCCTTTTGCTGACGTCCCGTCTTTGTTCAAGTTTTTTGCTGCTGACGTTCAAGCTTCGGTCGAGTTCTTTGCTGCTGACGTTCCAGCTGCGTTCACCTTCTTTGCTGGTTACGTTCAGGCTTCGAGTTCTTTGTTGGTGACGTCCCAGCTGCGTTCATTGTCTTTTGCTGGTGACGTCCCAGCTTCGTTGATGTTTTTGTTGTTGACGTTTTAGCTTCGTTTAAACATTTTTGTTCGTTTCACTGACGTTCCAGCTTCGCTCACATTCTTTGCTTCTGACGTTCCAGCTTCCTTTGTGCTGATGTCGCAATTAAATTTTTTTGTTTCTGGACTTGCGACATTTGTCTGGCATATGACGTATGTCTTGACCAGTTAAAGAAAATAAATAAACCGAACTGAAATTTTTTTCACTTGGCGTCAGAACTGCGACACGGCGTAGAGAGACAGTCGCTGTCTGTCTACCCAAGTCCCTCACGTGACTCTTGTGGGTAAAGATCAGGAGCAGGTTGTATGAAGTGTTCGTACGATAAGAAAGTTATCCATAAATGTTAGTTTATGGAAAAAAATGTACGAGCAGGTGTGCAGCCTAGTCCTTCTCATCCTCTACTACACAAGCCACACAAATCAGACGATGTCCACCCACGTCATCATCCAACATGAACAGTCGACAGTTAGTGCAGTCGCCTGCTGTTGTAGTCCATCAGGACACGTGACAAGAGAGCATACTTTGCTGGTGATGTGCCTTTGGTGACGAGTAGGCTAAGTGGTAGGCGACGGAGGCTGAATGGCTGCTGGTCTCCATCTCTGACACAGAGTGCAGTTTCCCGTTTAGCATTATGAACAACAACTCTTCAAGTACAGGGGTACCTCGGCAGTCGCACTGCTCCGTGCTCGAACATTTCAGCCCTCGACTAATATTTTAGAGAAATTTCTTTTTCAGTCCTTGACCATTTCTCGGCACTAGATCATCATTTTAAAACCTGTGTTTTACCACGGTGACACTTCCGAGCGAAACAAAGGGTAAAGGGTCACTTAGGGTCACTTTACGGAAGATATATTCTGTCGCTGTGTTCCAAATCTCGTGGTTTCTTTTTTTTTAAACATATCTAATACGGTCACCATGGCACCAGAAAAATTCTAGTGCTTTAAGTGAAAGAAAGAGGAAAACATCAGTAACAACAGTGGATTTTAGAGAAAGGATTTTATTGTCAAGCATGAGAGTGGCATCCATGTCTGATCAGTATTGCATGTTTAAGTTTTTAGTTTTAAACTCATCGTACATCGTACATTTCAGTGGTAAAATGTTTAAAAACAAACCCGTCGTTTTACATACATTATAAAAGACTATGAATAATACAAGTCAGCTAGCTATTGGTGGCTGCCGAAACCAATTAAACACATAATGAGTAAACACGCGTTCAGCCTTCCACAACGGATTGTGGTCGAGTGCCGAGGTACAACTATTTTTTTTCAACATCTGCTACTGCTTATCCATCTACTGATCGAAGTGCTGCTGTTGTTGCTGCTATTATTAGACACACGCACCCACTCACGTAAATACACCGTCAGACTACGTCTACAGATCTCAGAGTTCATAGTTCAAACAGTTCAGACTGGTCGGGTCCCAATGGGAAGTAGTTCACGAAACAAATGTGTGTGGAAGACTAAAACTGATTTTTAAAAAATACATGTTGATTTATCTACCAATATGGACAAGTGTTTACCTGATTTATAGATATTTGTGTACATAAGCCATGTATTATTTCCCCTGATTCGTTTCTTGACTTGTGTATTTGTCAGTCCGTACTTGGTGCAATACTGGCCGTCAGTGTCAAATACGTGATGTGATGAAGGAGAAAAAAATACGAAACAATATTTTATGTCGAGGGGCATAAAATTGAGTGCGAAAAAAAAAATGCTGGTTGACTATTTTTCATCTGTGCGAGTGTGTAAATCACACAGCCAGCGGTTGCACGTGCCTGTGTTCTCGGCTCTCCGTCATTCCAGACTTGCCGGGCTCGGGGCTCACCCTCGTCTGGTGTTTGTGTCGTCACGGTGCGAGCGCGTGCGGTGTCAGTCTGTTTGACCTTTTCTTATCGATGTCTCCATGAGACTTTGTTGTGAGGCCACTTGCATGAAATAATACCGCCACGTGATTCAGTGGTGGGCAACACTACCCTGTGGTTGGCTTCTGAACACGTGCAGAGGTAGACATCCACTTACAGCGATTGGTGTTTGACCAACATCGAGTGTCGGTGATGCTTCTAAGATCTCATTCTTTTGTTTCGATGCATGTAGAAAAATATGGCTTCAAATAATGTCACTCTATTGCCCTCTTCTAAACTGGCTTCTTTCCCCTTCCTGTGTCGATTTATACTTCCAGGGACGAAAACAAAAAGGAAAAACGACATAGAGGCAGGCAAGCAGTTTCTAGAAGCTGTCCTCAGTAGGTAAACAGTTTGTGAGAGTTGTTTCCGGGAAGGTGAACAATTTCTGAGAGCTGTTCCTCGGAAGGCGAACAGTTTGTGAGAGCTCTCTCCAGACAAACAGTCTGAGGGGAGAAAAGTAGTTTGTGGGAGGCGTTTCCAGATAAGCCGGCGGCGCAGACTAGGATGTCAAGCGGAAGTAGATGTGTATCTCCGGCTGATACGCCATCTGGCAGAGGACTAAGTTCTCTCCCTTCACTTTATTCCTTCCCTTGCCGTTCTTGTTTTCCCCGGGGTATTAATCATTATTTGCGCAGCAGTCGGATATGTTTATTGGCTGGTGGCGGGGTGGGAGGGAGTGCAAGGGGAGAGAATGCAATCGAACGAACGCATACGAGAGAGTTTTGACCGAGTCAGTGTGCGCATCAACCGTGGAATTATTTTTTAAGTATCTAAAGCCGAGAGTTTTACTTAATTATTCACAGTATTCCTACGAATGAAGCTGAAGACCGCTAATGACATTCTAAGAAAGGTCCGTAATTACATCTCCCCAATCCCAAGTTTCCCGAAAGAGAAAAGAAGCCTCATCACAACTGTGCGACTATTTAGGGAGTACGAACGGAGGCAGTTTAACGACCAGGTTATTTTTTTCTTGTTGTTTTGCTTTGATGGACGTAGAGCCAATCAGACACAAGTGAGGATGTTATTTTTGGGGTGTCCCTGCTATTTCCGTGTCCTTCGCGAGACCTGTTTGGACTACCGGCGGTTATTAAATTCCGAGAGAGAGAGAGAACGCGGGAAAAAGTCAGTGAGAAGATTTAAACACAAATCGATGAAGACTCTCAACGACATATGGGTGTGAAGCGTGTTGCTATATTTGTAACTGCCACCAAGCAGTTCGCGGACGCAGTTACCTCTTAATTTTTTTTAATTTATTTTATTTTTGTTTGTCCCTTGCCATCCCTACTCCACAACACCATCCTAGCTCCCCGCTGTTCCGATGTAGAATGTGGTCATGCAGAGATGATCGAGTCCACAGTCTCTGAGTCGCACCGAAAATGGGAACGGGGGGATGAGTTGGAGTGGAGGTTGAGTTACGGTGGGGGTGGGAAGCAACGGGCAGGGATGTAGTTCAGTGGGCGGAGGGAGTAAGGAAGAGGGTGGTCTGGAGAGTGTGTGGACTCCGCACGGTTACAAGACTGAAAAATTTGAGAACAGGGGTCTATTCCATATGAAACCCCTCACCTGCAAGTCAACAATTATGATTTCATTTCTTACTTTATACCTTCATACCTGACTGACACGTGTAGGCGCGGGTGCGGCACAGCTACTGATGTAGCTGGTGGGAACCTGAGATGAAATTTTTAATAATTCTGGAAGTGGGTGGGTTGGCTTATTTTTATTTGGAGGGTATGGGATGA
Organism: Pomacea maculata; assembly: GCA_004794325.1. Taxonomy (NCBI): domain Eukaryota; kingdom Metazoa; phylum Mollusca; class Gastropoda; order Architaenioglossa; family Ampullariidae; genus Pomacea; species Pomacea maculata. The sequence continues at coordinate 161,815 of SRHC01002051.1, forward strand.
ATATTGTTTAAAATGTTTTCCCTGTATTTGTAGATGTACTTCACCTGGAAGTTCTGTGTGGTGACGTCAGCGCTAGCTGGCTTGGTCTGGCGCTGGGTGTCGTGGTGACGTGCTGTTTTGTTTGAGTACATCTAGTGCAGTTCATGCGAACTCTTGTCCAGTACACGCAAACTCAAGCTTTGTATGTCATTGTGCGTAATAAACCTGCATCCACTGCACTTTCTCGTCTTCATAACGCGTATTTTGTGTATGTGTGCGTTTGCGCGCGCGCGTGTGTGTGGGTGGGCGCACGCGCCACTGAGTGACTGAGTGCAGGAGATTAAGATGAAAGTGTCCGCTGGCGTGGGAGTGTGAAGTGCACAAGTGTATGGATTACAAAACGTGTGTAAGTGTCATTTCACGTCACGTCACGTCAGATGAATCGATCGAAACCCGACATCACACGCAGTCACAAGAGAAAACACTGTGCTCAGAAATACCAGCCATTTAGTGGTGAAGAAAAATATAATGATGATGATGAGGAGGAGGTAATGATCATGTTTTCAACGACATTAACATAATGCCGATGATCTCTTGACTGTAAACTCAATACAATAAAATGAACAATTTCACGGATGTTAAAAAACTATACTAAGTGCCCTTATCTTATTCCACCCATTCAACATAAGTTGATCGTAATGGTAGCCAAGGAAGCTACCAGGAAAATTAAGACACTTAATATACATGTCCAATCAAAATAAAATGAACTTAAGCGTCCCAAGACGAAGTGACGTACAAAACCTGAAGCAAAACACCTCAGTATTCCATCACTTAGCAAAACAAACAAACGATGTGTGGGCGATGAAGAAGAGAGGAACGAGGGTTCAGATTATGTTCTTTAGAAGACATGAACAAAGGAAAGACAAAAACAGAAGAAAGTAAAAGTCGGAAAACGCACTGATCCAACCATCCATAACTAGAATGTTATACGCATGCATCAAGCACTAAACAAATGTGATCAACACTTTAAAGCCGGTCTCCATGGCAACTCGTCAAATACCAGCTGAGAAGAGAGCATCGCGCGTGCCACAAACAGGACTCGCTCTGACCACAAAGAAAACCACAGCAGAGCAGTTAAAGGGGTCACAAACCCGGAGGAGAAGGGGAAGGAGGCTGCGTGCGAGGGTCTGAGGCACGTCGAGGGGAAGTAACTGGCAAAAGAGAGGTCAATACATCTCTTGCATTGCTTCCCCTTACAACTTCGCTCGCCTTTATTCCCTTGGTGTTGCATGTGAGAGTAAATTATTTCTATTAGCTTGAATTCAATAGCTCGTGAAAGATTGAAGTCATCAATACTGACAATTAAGGGTAAAAAGGTTAGGTTTCCTCATGAGATTTAAAAAATGGATTTTTTAAAAATAAAAAAGTTACTGCGAGACAAGGGGGGTCGGGTAAAATAATGTCGCTAAAACGTCTCACTTTTGTCTTGGTGACTGTAAAAATTAGTCACTTTCTCCCAGTGACTGTAATATGAGTTGATTAGCACACAGTACAGGTAGGGAGGTACGGCTGTGAAATGAGATGATTCGCACACAGTTCAGGTAGAGTCGAATGGCTGGTAGAGTCGCAACAGATGCTCAGTGCATCTCGACAAACCGCGGAGCCTGCTGAACCATGGTTCCCCGTCTTCAGAGAAGTTCAGCCGACTCACGAAGACCACCACTCGCCTCTCCAGACCGCGCACGGCATCCCAGTGACCGGCGCGCACTACGTCACTAGTGCCCAGTGCTACGTCCTCTACGTCACTGACGTCACTTTCATTGATTGTACTGACGGGAACGTTTCTCTCTCGCAGGCCGGCCAGCAGACCGCAGTTGCTACCAAAGTTCTCGTGAAACAAGATGAACACGTCCTTGAACCTGAGGCCGCTCGATGTTGCATGACTGCTTTTGTCGTAGCTGGTCATCGAGGCAACAACGCTTTGATCTGTGTTAAAAAAAACATTAATCCACAACATAATCATGTTGGTGAAGGCAGACAAAGATTGTATCTTTTTCGCATATGGAAAATGTTAAATGTTCAGAAACATTCAAACTAAGTAGAATCATTAATCGATTAGATCGGTAACTGGTGTATATTGATCGCACTCAACAAAGCAAAGGTTAATTAAGAAAACTTACAAAACTTCTTAGAAAATATATATCACCAAAACGCACACACAATCTTGGTCATGAAAATCTTGTTAATTTTTATAGTACGTCTTGTATCACATGGTGTGAATCCTCTCCCTTGAATGACCTGATTAAGTTGGGTTGCCTCCCTTTCATTATCTGTCGCTTCGTTATACTTTATTACTAAGTTAAGGCTCCGGATTAAAAAAAATTATAGAACACGACAGCAGTGAGCAGAGGCACTTCTAAATACATATACTTATGCCCACCGACATATGGAATACATAAATAAAAAAGTGAACACAACAGACCTACACACACACACTCACCAACGACTCCTACGCCAAGACTTTGCAGACAGGCGGCCAGTTCTCGCCCACATTGGACGCAGTCGTGAGGTGTCTTCTTCGAGTGCCCTTCACCTATGTGCCACACCGTGGTGTGTGAGGGCCCCTGCTGGTGGCGGGGAATTGCTCTCCTATCGTAGGTGTGGACTTTACCTGTTAAAATCTCTTCATCTTGCGAAACCTCTAGAACCACCTTGGAAGGACTACGGACGGGTAAGTTCAAAAACTCCATCTGCCACCCTAGAGGTGCGTGCCCGTACTCGGTGGATGCCGCCCAGAGGCGTAGGTCAGGTATGTGGGCACACAGGTTGAGACACAGGGTCTGAAAGATCAGCGTCCTGCCCACAGAACAATAGTGGTGCTAGCGATTTTCTATTAGCAAATGGTCAGAAGCGATTTGGTAGTGCTCTTATTTTCTTAGACTGATGAAAATTATTTTCTAGTGATGAGAAGCAAAACTAAAAAAAAAAAAATATTTTAAATAAGCAGGTCAGAAATAGCAGCATTCTGAAGACCATTAATAGGTTTTTCATGAACTAGCAGATAAAGCAAAAGAATTGTTAATGGTGTTCTTATTCCGCATTCTTAGTAAATGTAAAGCCCGTCAATCAAGAAAGAGTTCACGCAATCGAGGTTACATTGAAGAATCTGTGACTGCTCATAAGATGGTGGACGTGACCTACAAAACGTCACTAGGAAGCTCGAAGCCGCAGCAACAAAGCACAATGGAATCTGCTTCACACAGGCCAGTTTTCTGTCATGGAATACACCGATGATTCGAATATACATAGTGCGAGTGCCACGCTTCAGTCTTACCCTAGGATTAGTTTCGCGGCGATTCGCCTATTTTAATTATTTTTGATCGATCAATCTGGTGAGGATTAGTTTAACAGCAACTTACTGTTTTCTTATGTAATTAATACAAATTGTTACAATTGTTTCTTGCAAGAGAAAAGTTTGTAGAAAGATTTGTTTCAGTGATTTTAATACGAGGCTGCAGTTTGCAATGCGAGTATCTGAAGACGCTAATAAAATGCTTGTGAATGCTCATAAAGGCAAACGTCACTGCCTGGTGACCTCGTGACGTACCTGTCGGGCCCAGCTTCGTCTGCCACAAGAAAGAGCTGCTCACGTGACGACATTACTTTGCGCAGTCTTTTTAATGCCCTCTTTGCGTGCTTGTCCTTTTCCATCTTCAGCTCCTCCAGATTCACGGTTCCGACATCCTTGCCAGCCAGAGTCATGCGACGCACGTGCTGCTGCAGGAGGTTGTGCAGCAAGTAACTAGCGGGGCGGGCCTTGCGCCACGTGATGACCACTATGACGTCACGGCGGCGGTCGAGCCAGTCCATGGCTGCTAGCAGCAGCAGGGTTGTCTTTCCTGTGCCGGGTGGACCGCTGACAAACAGGCGGGGTGGAGCCGAGTGCAACTGGTTCACCTGCTGTCGGGACAGAGTGATGTGCGCGCATCTGTCGTCTGAGGCTCCTTCCGGCACTGAGAGCGATAGACGAGGCTCAGAAAGGCAAGGCAGTTCCACCGACATCAGATGCCCGCAGAACCTTTAACAGACTGCTTGTGGTAGTTCATTGTCTAAGAAACTCATATATTCAACATTAACAGAGGTCGTTTAAAAGAAGATGAAGTCTGTTATATTGAGCTTGCCAGAAAGGCGGCTTTCAGTGCAAGGGAGGCTACTACAGAATCTGAAATTACATTCTGTCACGAGTAGCTTCCCATTATCGATAAAACGCGCTATCAGCCAATAGAAATTGTCATAAGTTAAAGGACTTGTTTTTTAATTAAAAAAAATTATAACATTAATAAGAGAGAGTACAAAAAAAAATGAATGAGAAATCCAATTTAATTCCGTCGCTAGTTACCTGCAGCCTTGCTTTGAAAAAGAAGTTTTGCCATTGGTGAAAATATTTATAAGAACTTTAGCAGCAAAGTAAGTGGATAAAGCGGAGTTTGGTCATCGTCTAATTACGTGCAGTTTGGTTTAATTGACATACCACGCCAGGAGCAGGTCATAGAGTTCGGAGGTCATGAGAGAGTCCGGTCCAGATCCAGCCACTCGTCGCACCCACCACTCCTTTAGACGAATCAAAGCTTCTCGGGTTACGTCGCTTTGCTTTTGGTCAGATGACGAAAAGTGGTCAGCAAAAAGACAGACTTCGGCGATGTCTGCAGCGGAAGCATTTGTTTCTAGGCAGTAACTTAATTCCTGTACAGAGAACAATCATCATCATCATCATCATCATCACTCATTAATCATCAATCCATCCATCATCCATCAATAATCATCATCGATAATACCGTTTCCTTCTCTTTCTCTTAGAATATTTCTCCAAGCATGTGGAGAGGTGCATGACTCAATCAAAAAGTGAAAGTGATCAAGACAAACGAAGCTCTCACCTGAAGCAAGGTCGGGTCACCACTCACTGCCTCGACGAATGCCTGTGATGTTACGAAAGGCAGTCCGAGCGTTTTTCTAACGGCTAGTCCTGGAGCATACTGATTCACCACCCACCGTACGCTTCTCTCCCTCAGGAGGATCTGCTGCATCGCCTGCCTCGCGACCTTTCTGATAAACACATCTAACTTTTCCTCGGGCTGTTTAAAGGAACGTAAATAACTCACACCCATCATTTTCATTTGGAAAACAACCAGACCGTAGTTTCTAGTAACGAGTAGAAGACTGAAGTCACCTTTCCCCAAGCCCACGAGCGACTGGGTCAAGGTCGGAGGAGGGGAATTACGAGGGAACATCTGAGCGTCCGCAGCAGTGAAGGGAGTTTGGAGTGAGCGGTCGCCAAGCCGAGGCTGGCCCAGAATCACCATGACCTCCGTCTGGGCCTCCGCCATTTTCTTCAGACAGAAGAGCGCGCGCTGATGTGCAGATTCCGTGTTGAAGTCATTGAGAGACTGGGGAAGTGGCTGTGAGACTTGCGTGGTCAGAGAGCTCTGGCCATTAGAGGCAGGAATGGTATAGGTTTGAGAATGTCGTTCAGGAAAATGGAGGCTGATAAAATCTTGCCAGAGAGACATGTTCTGGGAAAATGGACTCCCCCGTTCCCGCTGAAACAGATCGTGCTGTCGAAACTCAGAAGGTGATATTTACCATTACGCAAAATATCGTTCTTCATAACAATAAATGTGTATAAAACCGTAGTTTTACTATGGTAACGCATGAAACAGACAGAAAGAAAGAAAGACAGAAAGAAAGAAAGAAAGAAAAAAAGAAAGACAGACAGAAAAAAAGAAAGAAAGACAGACAGACAGACAGACAGACAGACAGACAGACAGACAGACAGAAAGAAAGAAAGAAAAAGAAAAGAAAGAAAGAGTAAAATATAGAAAAAGGTAGAGGAATAAAGAATTTAAAAAAGACGAAACGCAGGCTATTAACCGTTGTACCTGTAAAGATAGAGGCTTCCCCAGCTGAAGATCGACAGAGTTTTCATCCATGTCAGGTTCAAAAATTTCAAAATCGCTCCAGTCCAGTTCCTGGGACCTTTGTCCGGGAAGTAAATCGCTGAGGACTTTTTGAATGTCCACATGCTGGTATTTTGCCTGTCCCCACTGCGCCATCGGGACGTCCATGAGAAAGCCGAGGCCGCAGTCCACTGCCATCAGGCGCACGTTAAAGTCAGTGTACAGTCGCCTCACCACGTCCTCCAGCTTCCCTGCCTCCAGCTGCTGCAGCACGCCAGCGACAAGCTGGTCGTGAACATCCTGAACTTTGACCACAAATCTCGTGACTTTGACCTCGATCTCCTTGGTCTGGTCCACGCAAAGATGACTGAGACCTTCTCTCTGACTGGTCTCTTTGTGCCAGGCTTCGTCGAATTTTGTTGCGTCCCTGCCACAGGTGTGGTTTTCTTCATCTGTCTGAGCAGCTTCCGAAGAAGTGTAGCCCGGTTGTTCTGCAGATAACTTCCTGTCATTTTCCGTTCGCCATGATATTCTCGCCACAAGCACTTTGTCGACTGGTCATAAAATATAAAAAAAATAAATAAATAAATAAAGAACCCGTATGAAGTTAGAGGTAAGGATAAATACACTGGTAGTGCTAATATGGACAAGTGCATACACAGAGAAAACGAGAGAGAGATGCAGAAGAGAGGCAGAAATAGGCAGACCGGCTGGGATGTGGGAACTCTTCGCAATACCCATGTTTAGCGAGCTTATAGGCAGCTAGACATTCGGTCCCTGCGAGCGATCCCGTTAGGCTATAAGACTGATAACAGCAATGCGGACCGGATGCGAGGATGCAAAGATGACAGAAGGGTTAGTAGGATTTGAACAAGAAAGTATGGAGGGACGGAATGACCTGCGTGAACAAGTGCGGGGTCTGCGATTTGCTCAATAAGGACGTGCTGCACCAGGTCCGGCCGGTCGCCCACATGGATGTTGAGTGTCGTGCTGTGCTGCGCCACCACAATGCGATCAACGTGCTGCACCACGCCGCAACCATGAGGGGCCGCCACTCTTGCCATGTCGCGCTCTGAGACAAAGGGAGATAAAGCGGGTTACTCCACTACGGAGCACTGAGTGCATACGAAGCAAATTTTCACCGGTGATTTAAAAAAATTATATCTGTTAACCTACAAAAAAGGCAACTATATGTGATAGACCGTTTAAAAGAGCATTTTAAAAACATTTGCGTGGTGTTATTTTTAAGAATTATAGGTTCTGATTTCTTCAGTAAGCTCACATCGAAGATAGTAACTGTATGGGGCCGAGAATTAAGAAATTGGGCCTAAAGTCAGAAATTAAGAAAATTATTTTTACATAATTTATACAAACATAAAGTACCAAACAAGATCATATTTTATTAGAATATACATTAGAATTTAAATATTACTTACTGTTTTCTTTTCATTTTCTGTTGTTTGAGTACAAATCCACGTCAAATTGCGTAGCCAGCAATGAATATCAATATGGCGCTCAAGTAAACAAACCTTCGCGTTTTTTAAAGTCTTTTAAAGATGAGAACATACCTGATTGGTTGATTTTTTTATGCTTTAAAGGGAAGCAATCGAAACTGGAACGTATCCTAAAGGCTCCTGTGTTTTCTCCCTTATGTATTCGTTCATTTACGCACAGGGTTACACATTAAGACACTACACTGGTTACAGAAGCTACGTAAGTGCGTCGGGGAGCTTTAGCCGACGCGCAGCGAATTTAAGAGAAGTGTAGTTCAGGACATTAGTTGCAAAACACTGCACCATAAACAAATGATCAGGAGGAGGGGAGTTTGAAATGTTATGCCTCTGATGGTGAAGGTTTCGATGACAGGAAAAGATTTTACAGACCCTCGTACACGCTAGTCCTAGTTTTCTAGGGTGCCTGCAGATCTCGGTACCCGTCTTTGCAACATCTCTCTGCTAACCGCTAGCAGTAACATAGTCGTAACTGCCGTCCATCGATTAGGGCAGTTTCTCGGATATTTATTGTCAATGTTGTTATATTTTGCAGTAAATTCAAGAAGCCAGCATTTCACAATTTCCAATAAACCTCCTGCTGTTTTCAAGCACAAAAACGATAGGGTTCTTGAGAAAATTACATCACTGGGAGGCGTTCTAGTAGCCATTGTAACCGGATTTTTCACGCACTAACTTACCGTTTGCACGAATGTCAACCTCGATGAGAGTCTGTGCGATGTGAACGTTGCCCGCGGTCCCCACATACACACGACCTTCACCTTGGCCTGTGACGTCAGCCTCTTCACTCACGACCTCACGTGAGTCTTCTGGGTAACAGTCCTCAGAGACATCTGAGCTCCCGCCCTGCCTCCCCTGGTCATCTTCCCTGTAGTCTAGTGTAGTGCGGCCTTCCGGAGTGTTTCCAGTGCAAAGCAAGTCACTGCAGCTGTCGTGTGTATCGGACTCTCTAAGGCTCTCTTCACACTGCGCGACTGTCTCCACTCCGTCCTGCACTTCGTCCACAGACAGGAGGCTGGCGACACTGCAGCTGCTACTTGAACTTTGGGAGCAGGCACTCTCAGATGACCCAGTCACTCGGCTCAGCTCCTTGTCTTCAGGCATCTCTGCGCGTTTCAAGTAGGTTTCCCAGGCTTCCTGTAAAAAGACAATAAATATAATTCCCACACAAACTTTACTATTTTTGACATTTGTCATTATTTTATCTAAAAAGACAATATCTGAACGAAACAGCCTACCACAATACATTCAATCAATGACATCAGTTTCAGAGTTTAAACGTATGTCTTTCATATAAGTTCCTGCTTAGTATTATATTGGTAATGGTACTGACCAGTGTTTACATTATAGGCCTCATACTGCAGTGAGTAATTTAAATTTAGATTATTTAGACACTTAATAGCTAATTTCTTATGTCCAGGTAGCTCCTTTACATGTTTTATTATACTGTTCATTTAAAAATAACATCTGTCAAGTTACTATTCATGAAATGTAACTGGCTTTTCACATTCATTTCAATACTGATTTACTACTCGTTGGTCATCCTGGACTAACCCTAAAAAATATAATTAATTTTTTTAGCTGTTCATAACTTCCTTAAACAGACTAAACGCTTTAAGTGAGTGTGTGTGTGTGTATACGGTACATGGTTCCTCATGCTTTTAAATTTTAGTCTTTTATGTCCAGGTGTCATTAACTTTTCTTTTAGATTGTGACTTCGTCTTGTTCTGCATTATTAAACACTTATCGCTTCATATCTAACTTTTACTGATTTTAATACTCTTGATGGTGCTGCTGTTATTTGTTATTTAATATTTTTATGTAACTTTTAATTAAGTGCCAGTTTATGTGGGAAATTATTCTCGTGCGATTACCATATACTATCAACTGTCGACACCAAAAACACCCAGAAAAATTAACCCGCATCATCACAGATTTAATTAGACGACGAAATTTAATGCAAGGAACTCAGTGATCATACTGAGTAACTAAAACATTATTAATACACCCTGCGGAATACTTTTTATTATTTAAATTCATATTAGGCGAGTACACAATTTTCTGCTATGCTAAAGATTCTATCGGATACCCACGTCGATCGTTGAAAAGGCAAGACAGCAAATGTTCTTGATGTCTTCCTTCACTCTCTCCATGACGGTCTCGTCCATTTTTGCCACCAGAAACTTTTCTACAGAAGGGGATTCCCCCGATCGTCTGCATCCTCGCAATGCGTCATTGTGAAACACGTTGGTGACGTCACGTGTAACCGACTCACGCACGCATACCGAGCAGACGTCACGTGGATGTTTCTCCAACTGTGTTTGTAGTCCTTCGAGCTGACGTGTTGATCTGATCACGTGATCGTCGACTTCCTGTAGGAGACTTCTTCTCCAGACTGCCACCGCTTGTTCCATGACGTCAGCTGCTCGCAAGATTCGACTGCGAGCCTCTGCGCCATCATCTTGCAGCTTTCTTGTAACGTCCGTCACCCAGCCAGCCACCAGATGGCAGTTGTGCTTGGTTGGGAGAGTTTTCGAGACTGAAATCTCTTCTGAGACATCCAGTTGACTCGTTTGGGGACCACTCTCGCTTTCTGATCGCAAAATGGAGCGCAGGTTGTCGACCTTTCCCACGCTGATATGCCGCAGCCAATCCGTGCACGCCTGACAGAACATGTGACCACAGTGCGTGCACAAGTGAGAGGCAGGTACTTTTGGACAAGCGATGCAGCTTATGTCCCCTGCAGGGTCTCTCAGCGGATGTTCAGTCGCCGCCATGATGGCGCCAAAACCAGTGGCTTTTCTTGTTCAGGTCTCTTACGAGTTATACGCTTGCAACCTTCCGTAGCTGGAACAAGAAGTTTTTCTTTCGGTGACTGAAAAATGCAAAATAACCACATGTTAATAGCGAAAAATAGTATTTGCAAAGTCTTGAATAACACAGGCATGCTTAAAAAAAGAAGTGGTTCTCATTTTATTGTCATCTGACACTTATATGATGATTTAGGTTTTAAAGCGAACTTTTCAAAGCATAGTTGTAAAAATGAATTTCGAAATATCTGTGTTTAAATGTTTTAAACAGACTTAATATTTTCAGCCTTTATTGGTGGTATAGCTTGAATAATTTGACTAATGACTTACTGTATGTGTAGTACACGTATAACGATGCATAGGATCATGTAGTCTGATTGTAGAGACGTTTGCTTTATGCTATTATGTCAATGCTTTTTAAATTCTATGTTTGCAGTTTAAATGTGTGTGTAGAAAGATTCATTTATCAGAGTTTCAGACTGGTGCATTCATGAGCATTGTGGGGAGTGGCCACAACAACAAAAAGAAGAAGAAAAGAAATGTTGCAGCTTGTATCTGAATGGTTATGTTCTACTGGCAAGCAGTTACCTATCTACCTTACTATCTCTTGCCAAGTGCCGACCAGTCAAGTTGCTATAGTAGCTGCCTAACGATGCTAACACAATGTGAAGTCCATGCCGACCAACTGCATTCTATTATCTGTCGGCATGGAATGTTATCTGTGTTGGTGAAGATTGAACCAGACCATGACACGTGACTGAGAGATTTCACGTTTGTTGACACAAACAACTAGGAATTCTATGCGCGTCATGTCATGATGCAGTATGGGGAGTTGCGTCACCTAGTCACATGACGGCCATGTGACTTCACGAAGATGATGGGTGCTTCGTGTCGCTTGCTGACTCAACACAGGTCAAAGAACGGGGAAGAGGGTATTTATTCCTACCCTAGTTCGGGCGTGTGAGTGTCTGTTGACTGTGTGTGAGTGTGAGCGTGCTTGTGAGAGAGAATCCCGCAGCGGTGTAACGCGCTGGTGACAACAAATGAAATTACTAATATAGAAAACATAAGGATAATGAAGAAACGTATGGCAGTGACGTATTTGAGTCGCTAAACGTTACAGCAGCCCTCGAGTGTTTTCTAACTCCCCTCGTGTCACGACCTCTGGTAGACTGGCCCGGGGCAGAGGGACTCGGCAGGCCCATGATCTAAACCGTTGGTAGGTACCTCGATATAGAAGCCAGTAAGCTGTGTGGGGTAGATAACATAAATCTTCGAGTCAGGAATCCAAGGGAGTGTGCAAGTGTTCAAGTAATATCGTCAGTTTTAAGTACCGCTCTCTATACTCGTTTTCTTCCAACTGTTCGCAGCTTACGAAGAAAGTAGCTGCTCCCTACTCGCCATTTTGCTTTCAGAAAACAGCTTTCACATCCCTCCTAACTTCTTTTAGAGAGGATTTTGTTCATTAAAAAGTACTCTTACAGTCTCGCTGATAACAACAAATGTTCAGAGATAACAAAGTGTATATGCTTTACAAGCATGCGAGTATACGAACACATTTTTAACAATCACCTCCATCCTGAGTCAGTTTAACAAAAAGAAAAGTAATGAAGATTTAGCAATAAACTAATAAACGGTTCGTACGTTTAATATCTCTGTCATTCTGTCACTCTGATCAGCAGACCGCTAGAGGAATACTTGAATGAATGCTGTGTGTACTTACCACTAGCAAGGCTGAACGTTGACGAATGGAGAAACACGTTTCCCCGAGCCGGTAGTGACAAGTGATGTGGGGAGCCGTTGTCCGGATATGAGTTAGTGTGCTGTTTGCGGTTACATACTCACACTTGTGACACGCTGTAGTGACGTCACTCAGTGTATGCGCACCGCGTATCTCGCTGTGCACGCCGGAAGTTGTATCGGTCTGAATTTGTCGCTAGAGAAGTGTTGTTGTGGCAATCAAGCTAAGAAGGTGGATGTTTTCAATATTTGCGGTGACATTTTTAGGTTTTGTGACATTGTAGTTTATACTTGGGACATTGGGTAAACAGAGGCTTGAGACTAGGCAGGTACACACTACAGAGGGGAGCATAGAGACACCCACTACATACACATAGACTGCATACAAGTACTTGCACACACACAATCTAGCTTCGTGACATCTATCCATCCATTCCCTGTAGTGTAATAAGGAAACACTAAACACCTTTAACAATACACAGTTCTGTTGAGGTAACGTTTCCTAATTTAAAATTCCTCCACTATAAACTTTCTTAAAGGACTAGGTGTGTGCATTTTTTGTAAAGATTTAGTAAAGCTCAGTGCCAGACACGTTCATTCGAATCTGGATGACATTTCCCTCATTCGCCTTCTGTTCTCGAGTTGCAAGCCAACGAACATCATTAGGCAGAGTGACTGAGAGATGACATGAAGGGTCTTTGTCATGACATCCTCTACTCAAGGGCTGCTTGATTTATTTAAACGCTTATCACACAAGCCCGCCAGCAGTTACAGAAGAAACGGATGTTAGGAGTCAGAGAGATACAAAACAATACAAAACAATACGATGAGTACACGGATCAGGAATTTGACCAGTGATACGGTGGAGATCAAGGTCTGATATTTCAATGTGGCTTACAGCAATTTGTTTGAGAATGTTAGATATGTGAAGTGTGTCTCAAATCTTGATTAACTACATAAAGTGCTTAAAGTAGCTTTAGTCTGGTAGGAGGCGACACGGCAGGAGAAGGGAACTGAAAAACTTGTCAGCTTGTGTCTTAGGTTTGATTGTAGTTACGGCTTAGGTGGTTGTAATTAAATTGCTAAATTACTTTGCAAACCACTGTCGCTGATTCGATGACCGAGTGAAATTGTTGTCATTATGAATTATTTCCTTTCCTCCTTTCCTCTTGTTCTTTCTCTTTTTCTTGGCGTGCATCGTCCTTCACTCATCTTTCTTCACCTCTTTCAGGAAGGACTTTGTATTCATCATGGTCGCCACACTCGTGAGATACCAGTAAGCACTTCTCGCAACAGTCAAGCGTCTGTTTCTGATAACCATGAAGACCATGTATCCAGACATCCGTAAGAGATTCGTCAGAGGTTTAGTGTGATGGTTAAGGTCGTCGTCAAAACAAAACGCATCTTTAATTAATGAGCTGAAGCTGGTAAATATCCCTACACCTATGTGCTGAGTAGAATAAGACTCCTCTTCATCTGTACTTTATCTGGATGTTCATCTCGAGCGAGGTTTGGGAAACTCCAACAGATTGGATTACACCTGTTAATAAACTCAGTGTACAGTATCTGGATGTAGTTTGACTGAGGTTCGGAAAACCCCGATAGTGTTGATCTCATCTATAAATAACTTCGGGAAATCAGAGTTGATCCCAGCAGTCTTGTCCGAGCTTGACAGGGAGCCTGCGAGTAGGTAAGCAGTTGTTTTATCGTTACTTCAGTTTCCGACACTGTCTGGTTTGATTTCTTAAAATTCCAGAATGTACTGTCTCGTTGTTTTACCGCTCATTCCTGGTTATTAACATAAATTATCCTGGTTTATTATTACTCAGTGACAATACGCTCGGCAGCTACAGTTTCACAGATTTGATCCGCAGCCAAGATGGCGCTGGTGAACTAGTTTTATGTCTTAGAATTTTTAGTTTTGCCATTATTGTTTAGGAGATGATCATGGCTCACTTAAATAATTAAGCAAGAAACATGATTCAGTTCTTACTGTATGCATAATTTTTTATATATTTTTTGATGTATTCCCTGTCGTGATTAGAATTATGGGACATCCTGGGTCCTTCCGGGTTCTTGGTATGATGTTTGCAGGCTGGCGAGTCAGCCATAGTGTTTTATGTTCAATCAACACAGTTATCAGTTTTAGGTGGATGTACATAATTGCCGGTTTGTATCATGCATGTTTCAGCCGGTTGCGATGTTTTCATTGTCTGTTAGGCACGTGTAACATTACATGAAATGTTTCAATGTTGATTATAAATATGCACTCATATTACCCAACATGTAAGTCGCTTTTCGCACATATTACACCTTTAGCGTGTACACACACATACACACACTTGGGTGTGGATAACCGCGTATTTGCGTTTATTACATTGGAAAAGAAATCATCTTAAACTCTAGGTTCTGTACATTATTCAAACTCGGAGTACAATGTCCTGTGTTGTTTACGTCTTTGTACAACGGCAACAACCAATTAAAATGTAAGAGTTTGTGTACGTGGGAAGCTAAGTGTCTGTGTTCACACTTTCTGTTCGAGAAGATCAAATAACTGGTTGTCGTATATTATGGTTATGGGAATGCTTCTCCGGGTTGCAATCATCGTTATCTGTGAAGTAAGACAAATAAAATGTACTTTGCTGACATTGTCTCTGATCAGTGGTTTATCTGACCACTAGGTGGTTAACACAATCCCATTAAAAATACCAAGGATTTCAACATCCTTCTTTGCGAAAATAGCCAAAAGCTTGCTGGTAGCTCAGGCCTACTCACCCTCACTCACACAATTAGTGACAGTCTGAGTTTCTTTAGGCTCTTTATTAGGAAAATAAATAATGTTAGCGATCATCCACAAGATTCGTTAAGAGATTCGTTGAACGTTCAGTTCGTCATCTGAGCAAAATAATACATTTAAAGTGCTATTTATCTGAGAAAGCGCAAACAGGCACATGTGCTATAAATATTATCAAACTGATTAAACTATGACAACGATTGTTTATCTAAAGATATACTAAGGCTATCACTGGCATATGAAACCTGATTATTAAATATGTCGGTGAAAAAATTATCACTGTAGAAATATTTACATTATGAACTAAATAATTTATAAAACTGTGTTATTATGACCAAAAGGTGCTTTATATCGCAGTTCAGAATTTTAATCATTTGATATTTAAGCCTTTGTTATATCGTGTTGTTTACTGTAAATGCAAAGTAAATATGAAATCAATAAAAAATATTTAGAAACTTGATGATCTTATAGGGTTCCAAGGGTCTCCTAATCACCAGTGGTAGTAATAATAAAAACTGGCTTTTGGAATGTAAATTCAGTTAAAACTACCTTTACATACCAGCTTTTACTTTCTATGTTATTCTGTCATCTTCTTTGAGCCGCTCAATGACAAGCGTATCTAGTCTTGGATATTACCTAGTCATAATTTTCTGCCTGTTTCTTCTCCTGTCTCATCGTGTTGTTTACTTCATGGTTTAATTGCACTTTCTTATGACCTGAAAACGTGTTCATACTTACCTGCCCTTGTGTATTATTTATTGTGATCAGAGTGTTTCCGTAGGACTGTTTCTCGCTTCCTGCTCGCTGATGTAGATTCTGCAAGAGAAACGAAATGACTTATCGTAGTATCACCAAAACAAATACATTAAGTGTTTTCTCATTTATTCCCATAGATCGTGAAGCTGATGCTTTGTCAAACAGGTCGACACGTTCTTGAATGGTGTTGGCCAGTCCTTCAACTGCAAGCAAAGTGTGACCTTTCAGTGATTATTTTGACCAAAGCAACAGGAAACTCTCTCTCTCTCGTCGGCTCCCTCTCTCTCTCACATATATATATATATCATGTTTATTTTGTAATCAAACTATACAGAATGTTTCGGATATTTCTTTTGCTTCTGACTTATTATCAATCATCAAACATTGTCCAACAGGAAGGAGATGAGTTACTTACCCTGACATTGTAAGTTGACGGCGGACGAAGTAACAACATGGCTGATGATCCACCTTCTAGTCTCCAGACGGTGAGTAATCAGTGACGGCCTTAACATACCTATAGTCACATCTATGTAGGTGAGGTATAGCACTGTTTAACGGAATGAATACATCTACTGGCAGAACAATTGTGGATGGACAATACTCATACAATACAATAGATGGACAAAAGGGACATGTTAGCATATTACATTCGCTGATATGTTTGTTACCTTGTTTCACGTTGTTTCTTTATGTTTGTTCTCTCTGTACATAAAGGGGGAAAAGTGGGCTGGATACACAACACCACTCACTACTGGAAGTCGTGCTGAAAAGGCCACAGTAAAAGCAGGTACACAAATAGTCTTAAGAAGCTCCAGTCATATCTATTGGGTTACGTGTTATTTATCTCAACGTTCAGACATTAGAAAACTGTAAAATGATCTCAAAGTGTAGTGCTGTCCCATAGCCAGTATATAAGTATGTATACTCGTTGGATTTGCATCCCAGCGATCCGGCTAGTGGTGCACAGCACTTTTAAAAATAACAGTTGAAATTAATAAGCTGGACACATCGCTAAAAATGGCAATGAACTATATAAACAGGATTTTTGTGGACTAGATATGACTCTGAAAGTTCCACGAGAGCGTATTTAACATACATTTATGTAGCACTTTCATTAATCCTTCTGATGGTGGTTAATCCTACATTACATCAGATAGTCCACTTTCAGTCTGTGTTGAGATTCAAGTGAATATTGAAGGAATGGTTCACTTAACAAGCTGGGTAGACACAAAAATTCTCTTAGGGCTCATATTTGGTGTTCAAGATATCAAAGACAAACTCCAGTGGTCCGAGTTAACAGATTCTGGTAGGTAGAGACAATATAAACATATTCTGGAAATTATAGCGCCTGACAAGCACAATCGTTTATTTGTTACCTTATTTCAACGATGACGATTTGGATATCTAGTCAGTAAGTCCTGGAAAATCTCGAACTTTGGCGAGAATAATCTGCAAGATCAGAGCTGGTCCCTTAACATCTAAACAATACACAACGGTCGGAACAGTGAACAGATTCCTTGGAAGGTCAATTTAGTTTGCTCCATGCGCGTAGAATAATATTAAATAATATTGTTCTTAAAGTACTATGCCACATATGTTTAATTGTGAGGAGCAGATTTTGTTGAGCAACATGTAGAGAAATATTGGAAATTAGTCACAATAAACAACCAGATTACGTGTTCAGGATTGCAATGCAAGTAACCATGATCTTTGAGTATTTTTGCCCCTCACCAGCAACACATTTGAAGATAACTGCACGGCCGTTCAGTCTAGCACTGACAATAGTAAAGTACTACAATTAGAAAATTCAGCTTTTCGAAGATGACGAGTAATGTAGCAATACTTAAAGCACACATCCTATTCTTTGTACACTTTGTACATCTTCTTAGAAGAATTTTCAATGATGCTGCAAAGTTTAGTATCGCATACACTTTAGTACTTTCACAATGAGTCCATGGGGGGAAATTATTTTAGTAAGATTTTGTTGTAACTGAGTACAGCATGTACGACAGTATTTTAACCTGAGTACAGAAGAAAAAACAACTTTCAGTAATATCTTGCATAAACTTTAAGTACTTCATGAAATATAGGATATAACATAATTTGGCAACTGAAACACAAACGACTTACATATCTATATTAATTTTCTGAATAGTGTTCCTATGAAGAACAACACTATTTGAGTTTATATTATTAATGCTGCTGTTTTTGGCTAAACCACTTTTGAAACCTATTTATTCCACTTTTCCCACTTACATTAACAATCTTTGTTTTTATCCAGAACATTATTTTCATCTTTTTTTAAAAATGGCCACAACATTCGAGCATTAACATGTTTTCACTTGATATACATTACAAAGCAGTTACACTTTTATACATTTACTTTACAGATTCTGAAATTCTACACCTTTGTTTTCTCTTCTTTGTATAAGGATCATAGTGAATGGACATGAAAGATTATCTTAATGAGTGTATCTGTAACTGTAATAGCTCTCATGTGACCATTTTTTCTTTCTTCATATCTCCTAAAATCTGCCCCACACCCTGTTTGCAAATATTGCAGAAAAGCTCATATTAACCGTACAGAATTTATTTTCTATTTTCTAACAAAATCTCAGTGTTTTTATTATCTTTAAACCTATATTGACTTTAACAGTAGAACAATTGTCTTACACTATCAAGCAAATGGTTTGTGTTGCGGTAGCCATACAACAACCCTTATAAGTCTTCTCCCCCTCCCATGTTCAAAGCACTTTACATTGTCACCTCAATAAGTAATCACTTCGCTTGGGCAGCCAATCAGGCCAAGGAGGAAGCCTACGCAAAAATGGTGTCGGAAAAACTGGCGATAAGGCAGCGACAAAAGCATTTTCAGGCGAGTTTGCAACGAAAGCTTCTCCTAGCTGAGAGATATGAGGCCGCCGGTGAGATCCTAACGAGGAAGTATGAGGAGCGACGACTGGCATTGGAACCAAGAGGTGTCTCGATGTGTAGTACTAGAAAACTTGGGAAGACTGGACTGGAAGGAGGGTCATTGGATCCGTCTGACATCTACACTCGAAAGAACCTAACAATGCATCATCATATAGCACAGGGCAGATGGAAGAATGAAGGTGAGAGGATAGTCTGGAGAATCTGCCATATACATAGTTTACACGATGGGAGACTTTAGCAGAATGATGTTGCGGTAACATCACTACTTACTGGATGGGTCAGATGTTCAGATTTTCTCCTTCTATATAGAGGATTTTCCCGTCGTTGCTTTTTAAATCTAGATGCCACAGCTGCTGTATCTACCTTAGATTGCTTAGTGCTGACCACAGGTTTAAACAATGTTTACAGTTCTCTTCATCAGCTTTAAGACCAAAGGAAAATGTGACGTGGAACCCAGTGAACCACAAATATAGTGGAAATGGGGAATAAAAACTTGTATCGTAGTTCTTCTTACATAAATATTGGAAAGCATGTTTTATACTCACACATTTATTCAATTATTTGATTCAGGAGAAGTAGAAGATTTTAATTTATGAGTGAAGAAGTAAGCAAGCACAGATATCAATGTTTTGAAATGTTAGATGTTTTCTATGATATTTTGATTTTCTTGCTTTCATGATCAGGAACATTATTAACGAAAAATGAGACTGAGCCACACATCAACATGTACCCGACAGCTAAGGTATGAAGGTAAAATGTCGTTAAAATGTAAAAAAATATCGAATTTCTCTTGTCTAGGTATTCTGTGTTGATTACAAAAGTAATAGCTGCTATTGATTAATCACATCTGCTTAATTTGACATTGCTCTTTGTCACGGCAATTCGGTTATAATATGGATGTTATACCAACTTCAAATCCATTTTGAAACAAACAGTTATATCCATGACAAAATAAATTATAAGTGCGAAATTTCCAGACTATGTTTTGTCACAGCCATCATCAATAATGTTATCATCATTAAATGACACCCCAGTCGGTCTATTTCATCTGCTGATGATTACTTCATCCATTCAATGAGTGACATTCGGCAGACAATTCCTCCTTCTCTGGATCCATCGTTTGGAATTCTATGCTACTTTCTCGACATTTGTACCTTTCTAGTCACAAAACCATGCTCACTTCCATAATCAAGCAAAGTCTTATAATTGCTTCCTCATCATCCACGCACTTCATGTTTCGCACGGTGTAATCCATTTGCTTTTGTCTGTTTTTTTATAACTGTATGATAAACTGTTCATTTGCTATCTTCCATTGAACTCGCTCCACACAGATAAATAAGTTATGCAAATTATATTATCAATTTTTTTATAACCTGTGTACAGGATTTCCCACTAGAAGAGAGTCAAGAAGCCTGGATACAGTGGGTGAACGACGCCTTTCCTAATCTTCATGGCACCCAGTTCTGGCTTCCTGTCTTTGCAGAAGACTTTGCTTCGTTGCATTGTACCGAGGAACAGTCAACACTGGATACTTCCCAGCAACATGCTCCTTGGTACAACTCGGTTAAAAACGACTCAGCCTTACAGCGGGTACTGCTCTGTCTGAAGGAAAGATCAGAAGATAGGGACGAGGTGATGTTTGTGCTGAGTCAGCTGTACTTTGGACAAAACCCCGGCGAACCTTGTTACTCAGCAGCAGCTGTTTATTTACCTCCATCGCACAGTGTCCCTCCTGCTCCACTAAGGAACTGGGAGGAAGGCGACTTTGACCTGCTCATCATTCACCGAACCTACGGTCTTGTCGTCTGCGAGGTGAAGGCATTTGGCGATAACTCATCTACGAGTGGCATATCACAACAAGATGTAGACAACAAGATACGAAGTAAACTCAAAGAGGCCATATTACAGGTGGACAGGGCGGAGGCCGTGTTGTCACACCTGGTGTCAGACATCGTCCCAGGCCTGCGCATCACAAAGACAATTGCTTTCCCGAACCTTACAGGTCATCAGGTACAACAGGCACTTGCTGAGGATCCGACACTGATTGAGGTAACATTGTAATGTTCATGCTCTAAAATCATTGTATATTACTCTTACAAGTAAAATGAAATAGTTTACTAATAGTTTCTTACATCGTTGGAGGTCAGTACATGGCACTCGCTGAAGATCCCCTGTCTACTGAGGTAAAAGTTTTTTTCGTTGTCACACAGAGTATTACCACCCAAATATCAACTGTATTCTAAATAGTCTGGTCTGTCATTGAGCCTGTCAGCTGAATGTTGATGTTATCTTTCATCCATGTTTACTTTTTGTGTTTTCATGGGTTCGCTCTACTTTGTTTATTTCTAGCAGACTATACTGTGGAGCATTTAGTTTGTTGACCTGTCTAAGGTTGAAGTGGGTTTCCTTGTAATTTATAATCGACTTTTTGAACCTACTTTATTGTTTATTAAATAAGAACTCTGACTGATGGATGAATCATGCTGCCCTACCACAAGTCGGACTTTTTTCGACTACTATGTTTAACGTTTCCTCCGGAACCTTGGCAAACTGTGTGAGAAGCTGTTACACGGGTCACCTTTATGTCGCATGCTTATTAAGCCACTGATCCAACAGCTGACAACGAAACCACTAGCCATCTCTCAAGTGCACTGCAGATGCCATTGACCCCTCCCCTTCTCATATTTGTTTTTAAAGTCCTCGTCATCAGCTCCTAATCCTCTAAACCCTTTCCAGTTCTCTATAGTGTTCCTTAAAGGGCCTGTCTTCTACGCAGTCTACCCGCAACCCCTGTTGTTGTCCATGTGTCAAGGCACGGATGGTGCAACACACACACGCGAGACAAGTGCGCGTTCTTCAACACACAACACACAGTTCTGACTAGAGTATGGTCAAAAACATCTATGACAAGTGAACATCGAAGGCGCGGGTTTGGAAAAGAATCATAACTGGTAATCCAATAACTTCTACTTTTAATTACATTTATCAATCTCTCAATTCATAACTTACTCATAACAGTTTCCAAAGTTCGAGTCTTCGATATATCAATTTCTAACCATGCACACTAACTCTCATCATACCCTCTCTAAGAATCATCAAAATATCAGTCGCCCATAACGATTCTCACAATTCGGCCTCCCACTATCTTAGGGTTGTCGCCCTCCGCGTCTCCAGCCACTAGACTCCAAATAACACAGACTACACTTATAATCCTAGTGAATCGGTTGATCCTTCCCCGCCTAACTCAGCGACTGACGGCACACGAAGGCCGTACACAACACTGGCCAGTGTGTCGGTGAGACGGTTTCCGGGGTCACAGCGGAGATGACGTCACGGGGCCGATGGTGCTCCACCGGCCTACTTACAAATACTCGACAGGCCCGCTGGTTGATCTCGTACAGTTAGCCCAAGTGCTGCTGGGTGTTGGACAGAAAGCGATCAAGGAATGATCCGGGGATGCGATTCTTACTCATCATGAAGGGCTCCAGTTTTTTCAGCCCTACAATAAAACCTTGTTTAGGCCAGGTTAATCCACAGGGGGTCAGCACCGCGCCGCATCCCTGCTCTACTCTGTAACATCAACGAAGGAGATTTACAAGTCGTGACTCAGGCAAGTCTTCTTCCTTCACTATTCCGGCTAAGTAAAATTTCTACTTCGTTTTCGCCAAAAATCTGCTGCTGAACCGGGTCCACCAAGTATTTCGTCTCTCTGTTAACCCTTTCCCCTCCGACTTTCTCATTCATTCTCCCATTCAAATCTACACTTGCAGTCCGTAAGTCGAGAAGGGGTTAAAATAATCTGAAAAACACGGAGGCACGGACTGGTCCTTGACACCATGTATTCCACCATCTGGCCATCCCAGACTATACTCAATTATACAATACCTCTCCACCCACACAAATCGCTCTTCTTTCTTTGGTCACTTCTTTCTTTCATTCAAAATGTCATATTGAACTCCAGTTTCTCCATGTAGCCAATAAATCAAAACTTCCATCTCGGACTCATTTTCGCTATCGACGATACCTGACACGAGACAGTCATCAGCTGGTTGTTTCCTTCATATTCCTTCATATTCCTTCATACTGCAACTCCTTCGTTTCTAACCTTCGGGTTCCAACTTCTCCAACCTTCAACTCTAGCAGAATGTCGCTGGCTGCCTGATGCTCCGGTAAAGTAAGACATCACGTGACATATCCTCCTGCTTAGCTTACTTCACTGGCTGCCAATCAACGACCGTAGTACTTGTAAACTGAAATGGTTTTGTGTCAAATATCTCAAACACTGTGCCCCTAATTATTTTTTCCATGTTTTACTATATCTGGGCTTTGGTCTTTCTTTGCCATCATAGAATGTGATTTATTTGCTAAGAACTCTCGATGCAGAATGCTGTGATTTGCAAAGCGCAATGAGATTTTCGATGTCTAGGATATGATATTCTATAAGTAAGCTATATTATTATTTGATATCTCCAAAAAGCCTGTTATTAGCAGAAAAAGCATACATTCTGATAGAACTGTCTCATGGCTGTGTACTGAGTCGTCCATAACTATATGTTGAATATCTTTCATAAAATTGAAAGCATCATCTAATCATCTCATTTTGAATAATCCCCAGGTAAGGCCAAGTTATTCGACATCGCAACAGAAGTATTGCTAGGTCGAGGCATGAAAAAAAGATGATAAAGGTGTCAGAGTCATAGAGTTGAACTACATATTTAACTTGTAGACTTGACACTGTGAACCACTTACATAATTCGTTATTCTTACGGTCCTTAGACTTAAGATCTTTAGTATCATCCCCTGTCAAATGCTTTTGGATCAGTAAACTGTTGCTGAAACTCGATTAAAACAATCAACGTTCCTGATGCCACCCAACCTTAAGTAAGCTTGAAAGGGTTCGTTGATAGTAACCTAGGGTTTTCAAACCCATGTAACAAATGAAGAAACGACAAGGAGAATTTTAAGTTTCCATCTACTTCCTAAAAGCTTTACATGTCAACATATCATTTTTAACACAAAACAGAATTACTTCAAGTTCATGATACTCAGTGATGACAGAAACAGAAAGTAGGACTACTGACTACCACTGTCGTTGTCTCCAGTGCGATTTGACCAGAAAATAAGTTTTAGAAAAACACGGTGCACAACACAATTTTTAAAACATTATGAACTAGTTTCTTTTGAATAAAAAGACGACTGTCTTAGCTCGATTTTCGTTTCCATTAGTAATATTTTTTACAGGCCGTGTGCAACACTTCTCAATGACTAGGAGCGAAACTTAAAAAGAATTTGCTTCTTTAGAACAATTTAGTGTTAGAGACATGTTGTGCAGTTATCACCAGACAGGAACTGTGAAAAATAGATTGCTTCAGGATAAAAAGAGATAGGTGATTTGCCTAATGGTTCAACAACACCTGGTTATTTTACAGGCTCTGTGTCGGTGTCTCGGAGGAACAGATGTTGCGGGGGTCACTGATCTTTGTCTCACCTCTGATCATCTTTCTGTCCCTGGTACCCCGGGTATTGTCACCACAGACTTTGGTAACTGGTGGCTGCGATGTGTGGTTGGGTCTGGAGATTCAACCGAAATCAGTTTTGCTGATTACCAGAGGCTGTTGGCCAGGTTAGTACTAACAGGTTTCAAAAACAGTCATCATATTTGATAAGACACGAGACCATAAAGATATTTAAAGTCCATATCTAGCGGATCCTTTTGAAAAAAACGGATGTCAAAAGATTTACCAAAATTTATTCTGTATTGACAAAAAACACATACACACACAAATACAGAAAGAACACATTCAACAGAATTAAACTGTAGTAGACTCTGCAGTACCAGCGCGAGATAGTCTTCATAAACAGACCTTTTGAACTGTCGAATGACCAAGATAAACAAATTGACAGAAGGCCTGCTGTCCTAAAACATGGAAACCACTTGGTTATTAAAGTCACTCGTTGAAAGACAGTGAAGTTTCCTGAGGAACGACGGATTTTTCATGGGGAATAGATATTATGTTAGATATGGTGACAGAGGAGGAGCCCTAGGTGACCCTGGGTCATGTCACAACCATCTGGTGAACTCAGACAAACAAACAGACAGTTGAGCGCACTGAGAGAAGGTAGGACATGACTACGTCTTGTTCGCAAAGAACAAATTGTGCAGAGGAGTTGTAGGGCCAGTTGTACAACACATTTCTATTTTCAACCTCTTTCAGAACGTAAATGTATTTAGATAACACAGTGCACAACACAAGTTTGCACATTAAAAAAAATGTTTTAAACAAGATAAAACTGCTTATGCCAGATTTTCGTTCCCGTCAGCTGAATTTTGGTATGCACTTGTGCATTAGAGTGACTTCGGGAAGAAAGTTTCAACATTTGATTCTTTAGAACAGCTTTATGTTTTAGAAACATCTTGTGCAACCAGCCTCTGAACTCTCTGTAGTTTGTCAATTATGTGATGTGAACAGCCAGTAGAGCTAGCGATAAAGTCTGGAAACATCTACTGAACAAATCAGTACTTTTGTTGTCTGAACATCTGGGTGATCTGATGGCAATGATGTGAATAATAGCTGACTAATAAACTTAACGACAAATATGAGCTAGATGGTTGTCCATGGCAGTGTCATTCGAGGGACAGAAGTTGTGAAAAGGATGATGTGAGCTTGAAACATAAAAGATAATGTTTTTGAAGTGTTTCCAAAGGTTTCCATGCTATGAGGGATTGTAACGCATTAGCTGGGAAATAAAGATGATGGTATTCGAATTTAGCAGCAACTCAATATAGTTCCTTTCACTGGCATGAAATGCTGGGCGATGATGATGATGATGATGGATGATGATGATGATGGATGATGGATGATGGATGATGATGGATGATGATGGATGATGATGATGGATGATGATGGATGATGATGGATGATGGATGATGGATGATGGATGATGGATGATGGATGATGGATGATGATGATGATGATGACAACGCCGACGATGATGATCGTATTCTGGTACTTGCCTGCATTGGTTAACTGCAGAAAATTGGATGAATAAAACAGTTGAAATATCGTACACGTTCTAAATTCGGGTAACTGGCCACTCGTAAATCGAGAAGCGGTGTATACTCATTAAAATCAAGTTACAAATAAAAGCCCTCAGCAATTCAACGCAATGGAAATTATGTCTAATCGGAAATATTATTTTCTGTTAATCCGAATATTGATACATTATTTTGTGTTCGACTAGTTTGTACTATATTTGTACATTGTTTCACTGCATTTACTAGATTCTGCGGTCCGGCGGTAACAGTGACTGTTCCATGCCTGTCTCCCCCACGCCTGTCACTCAAAACCTTGGACCAACCTTCGTCGTCCACGAGCCTGTGTCATGCTGTTATTACATTGTTCCCGGAGCAAGTTCATCTGCTTAACACAGCGACTCCCAGGGTCTTTCTGGCTGGACCTCCTGGTACAGGTAAAAGTCTGGTGCTGCAGCTGAAGGCTACAGAATGGCTGCGATGTGGATGTGACGTCGTCATGGTCAGACCCCGGAGATGGGCTCATGCAGCGAGCTTGATCACGTATTACCTGCTGGAACAAACCATAGAAACACAACTGGCACTCACTGGGCAATCAGGCCAGCTTCATCTTTTAGAAAATGACTTCTATAATAGTGGTGATATCGAGGAAGCTTTGACTGACTTGCTACGAGCGGCGAAGGGAAGACCGCTGTATGTCATCGTAGATGCACTAGTCTCGCCTTTTGTCAGGTAATCAGTGACATTAGCAGCAGGTAATAAGAAATTAGAAACATGGAGATAATTCTGTTGTTGTGAAATATCTTGAGATGAGAAATACAAAGATTGTTGCATGAACGAGTTAGATTATTGTTCGACTGACTGGGCTGCCCTGAATTTCATATTCAACACTAGCAAGTATTCTGAAATGTTTGTTTCTTTCCTTCGAAATTACACGTCAGGAACGAATGGTACAACATCAGACACTTCGTTCACAAGTTGTTGACAAGAGTTCCGGATCTCCATTGTTGGGCTGCAGGTTATGACCTCGAGTTTTCACCGTCCAGCTGGCAAGTGCAGCATTTAACCAGACCCATCCGATTTCCAAAGTCTGTGGAGATGGAATTAGCAGATTTTCGTCCAGGTATTTTCAAGCCATACAGTCAACGTTGGCAGCACGATACTACTCATGGCCCACCAGTCCAGTTGTTCCTTCTCCCAAAACATGATCCAAGAAGATTTATCGACGGCTGTGATACGTGCGGTGAGCTTGTGGTCAGGTTCCTACAGGGTCTGCTTGCTGGTGCTTCAGGTAAGTAAATGTTGTATTAAACGTTACTTCTAACACCATAAGTATACAAGAGAACTGTTAAGTCATTTGTTGTGCTTGTTATTACAAACAGCTTGTCAACTTAATGTTATTTAAAGTAATTCAAGTTTATGTTAAGTAGACTACACTGGTCAGCTTTCTGCGCATTACAGAACTGTGAAGACAGAATAGAGTTTACCAAATATTGTGAAACTTTAGTTTAACACTTTACTCTGAATGTCTAAGCAGACTTATATCACTGTTAAAGACACATCATTACAGTAACATGATAAAGTATTTTATATCATACTCCATTTTACGGCCAAAGTCCGAAATCGGCCAAACAAGAAAGTGTCCGGCCTAAACGGGAAATCGCACTGTTGCTTTAAATTAAATGGCCAATGTCCCATCTTTTTTTTTTTTTGATTTGGGGATTTGGCTGGCCAGTTTGCAAAATGGCATGGGGTGATAGCCCAAAGTCGGAATAAAATTTTTGATGAACTTTTAGCTCATTTTGAATTACACGACAGTTTGTTATTTCTACATCTGCAGCGACTTGTTGCGCCCCTAACAGTGCAGTTGCATTGAGTGCAGCCTTGGCTGTTGGTCAGTGATTGAGAAGACGCGACGGTTGGTAGGATTTTTCTTCAGTGCCTACAGATTCCAGTGTCAGCAGTTCCTCGTGAAGAATGAAAAATTCACTTCTGGAGTACTGTTGTTTGAGAACACCATGTCCTATTCCTAGCTTGTAGAAACCGCTGTAGACGCTCATGACAACTGCAACATCTGGTGTAGAGATATATGAGCACATTGAACTTTGTCAGGGATTTTCCGCCTCTTTGTGAAATGGTCTGTCAAAGTAGCACACACACTGGTCATTTCACGTTCATCGGCTGTGACCACACCTCTCGGCCAAAGTGCAGACCAGCGGACCAGTTCGGGAACTAGACGAACTTCAGGCTTTGGCCGTAACATATACAGCAAACTGAGTGGCACTAACTCACTTCCAACTATGTATGTCTTATGTCAACTGCTTAAAGCCCTTAATAAATTTTACACAGAGAAGCTTGCATTTCTTCTTCATGAGATCCCTACCTTAGCGTATCACCGCCTGCTGAGCAACAGTCAATTTCATGTTGTCTGTACTTTCAGCTGCTTTCATCCTTTTACCGAGAAAGATTTAAAAATAGATCATTTTCCTACACATTATGATTATTACACAAGTATGGTAAAGATTTTGCACTGGCTGCCCGTACAAACACTAAGTACAAACTTTTGTTAAATTGTAACAGTTTTTCACAATTATTTCACTTAACCGTATCTCCGATATTATGACAGCATATACACCCCTTCACTCTTCCTGTGAACATCCTAACAACCAACACATTAATGCTTAATGTTCCGAACATTATTAGAACTCGCCTCAAGGTTTGGAATTCAATTCCATAAAATGTCCATTAGATAAATTGTAATAAAAGTTTTTAAAAAATGCAAAACTTGTCAGCTCTAAAAACATTTTCACTTGGTTATTTTTAGCGGGGTCCTTGCAGGTTGGAAAATTTCACAGAAGCTGTTTTGATTGAATACATTTATAGTGCGGGACTGCGAGCGTATTTGTTTGGTAGGCACACAGACACGCGCACACACACATTGTCTCTTCTTGTAATCCTGCCATCCCCTGACTCTCGGTACAATTTGTAGCAGAAAGTTACAGCTAGTCTCTCATATCACATCTATAGTGCTGGATGACATAACGAGTCGCCACTGTACAACTAATTTGTATTAACATTGAAATTATTTTTTTTTATTAACTTTTACCTATTTACATTGTTGTCTAATTTTTCAAGGTAAGACTGGCTTTAGCTAGGATTCGGTGCTCGATAAGTATTCTTCTTCTCTTTCTTTATTTTAATTATTATTATTGCAAAATATATGGTAAACGAGCACGCCTTTGGCAAAGTTTTAAAAGGATGTTACTGTTTGGATCGGATAGATTGACCAAGAAAGCATCTTCTCTTGTTTAAGCCTTTGTTACAAGGACAAATGTAGACCAACGCTTGACAAGCACTGTCAGAGTCATTATGTAACCGTCATCGAACTCAGACCCTCCTACTGCAGCGGTAACAAGCGCATGTTTTAACCAGTTTTACGTCAAAGGATGTTTTCTAGGCGGTCGACCATATATCATATTTGTTTAAAACAACCTCACATAAAATGTAGTTGTTCAACTTTTTTGAAAACACTGTCAGTATAGCACGATAAATGCAGACTTTCAGAGTTCGAATAATCCGTTATCTTCGTTACCTTCGTTATCTCTGTTTGATGTTCATTGCTGGCAACGTTGTGATTGTGTAGTAGCATGATGGAATTTATTTCACGGCGCTTGTTCATCGCAAATTTGAATCATGTATTTTCCTACCGGATAATTAACTAGTGGCTGACTTTCATAGCTTAGTTTTATCATCTATAGTCTTATACCTATCGGATAACTGCAAAACAAAAAAAAACGCGAATTATTGTGTAGGTCTTTAAAGGGTTAACAAGGCTTCATAAATAATGCGGGTCTACGTCATCGCTATATTGATAACTGCTAAAATAAACGAATAATAAAAAGAATATTATTTTTTAAATTTTATTTGAATACCAGCAGAAAATACCACTACGTCATTGACAACTATCACATCCACCAAAAGGGATACTACATCTCCGAGCCTGCGATACAGAGACGTGCTGATACTGAAAGACAGAGACGACGACATTAATCTGGAGAAGGCACTGGAAAATGCGGGTATTCCAGTGCAAAACATGACAGATTATATCACTGAGGACATAGTCACATCCAATAGAGACGAGGTGTGGATGGTGTCCACAGATGAACTTCACGGTCTTGAAAGAAAAGTAGTAGTCGTCGTTGGAGAGACTGAACATGCTGCATTTCATTGCACGTCACAGCTGGTGTTCATCTCCCAAACAGGTCAGCCCTAATTTTTAGGATTTGATAGAAAACTTTAACGGTTTTAAAAGAGTGTTTTGATGGGTAGAACAATGTATCCTAGCTTAACCGATCTTTTATCCTTTTTATCTTTGCTTAGATATTGCTATTTAAATGATAATGGATTTCCATACTACGTATGTGTCCAAATGACAACTTTTCTAATCTGAGTGTTTTCATATACTGCAGGTCTACCTGAACCGTGGCCCATTGTGGAAGGAAGAAGGAACAATGATACAGACTGGAAATACGCAGAAAGTAAGCTTTCTTTACATACTGGAAATAGGGATCGGGTGATGAAATAATTGAAAAGTGATGCCGACACTAACCTACACCTCGCTCTTCTACCCACGTGGCAGATAAATAAATTTTGCTCACGGTTAACTAAAGTCTTCTCTTTGCTACCATCACCGTGCGTCGTGGATGTCTCCTTTGGATTATGTTCTTTTGTTGGAAAGCTGCTACTTACCTAAACTACATCTTCCCTAGTACCGGAAAACCAAACTGCTCTCTAGTATTCTGACTCCCATCGCCTAGCGAGACTTGTCCATTTACATTTCCATGTCGACAAACTTCCCTCACGCAAATAATCAAGCTGACCTGAAACTCTGTGTTTATCTTTTTTAAACTTGACATCTTTACCATGTCGGTCCTTTATAATGTCATAAGATATTTGATCTCAAGTGGTCAGTGACTTCATGTTGTGGTCAAAGCTAGGTTTCCCTAGCAACAAATGTAACAAATAACGTTAATGCTAAAACATTTCAGTCTCAAAATATTACAAGTTACTTGTTTATAAATATGTTAGATGCCTTCTATGATATTCTTGAGCATCTTGGTTGTATGTTCAGGACATCATGTACCGGAGAAGAAGCCTGTGTCTCACATAAACATTTACCAGACAGCAAAGGTATGAGTTGACAGTGTCGTTGTCACGTATACAGGATATAGATTTGTATAATCTTTAGAAATTTTCCGTCATCTTGAAAGAGAATGAATATAGAATTTCATATGGCTATACAGGCGGTCCTCTGGTTACGTCAGTCCCGAGTTACGATTATTCGTGGTTACGACACATCTCCCATTGACTGTATAAAGCCTTGTTTCCACTTCAGTGGTTTTGCGTCGTAAAGGTCGTCACGCGAACTTGTGTTTGGTGCGTGTTTCATTTCATTACTGTGTTAGGATAGGATAAGTGCTTACAGTATTTTATTTATGTACTGTATGTACGTATGTTCCGACTTAACTTTTGAAAACACTTTTTGTACAAAGAGCACATGTGTTTTATTAGTTAGCCATTCTTAAAATAAACAAAATATTTGATTCAAACAAAGCTTGCAACACTGAAATATAGCTTCAGAAACCAAAAAAAGCACAATTTGAGTAATCTACCGCAACAAACAGCTGAGAAACTCAGCTCACACCCCAACAAACAACGCAACGCAATTTCAGTGAAAGCAAAGAATACTTATTAAGTGGCAAGAAAAAAATGCCGAGAGTTTACAATACAATGAAGGAATAAAAAGGAACATGCAAATGAACTAATTCCCTATCTTGTCTAGTTATCTAGGATGTCCCGTTAATACTAATTATTCTCCTTAATACTAATCCAGAAACCTAATGAGTCAATTAATCTAATCTTAACTATCACACTCGTTCCACCACACAATACACATACACATACCACTTAGCTTCAACCAAACGTCCTTGCTATGTGGGATGTATAGTCTCTGATGAGCACATACAATTGTCACTTGCGATTTTGCACAATTGTTCTTGTTGTATGGAGGGCCCTCTAGACGCGACGCAGAAGAAATGATGGCCGATGACTTTGTTCGTCCGTCGTCCGGCACCGCGATGAGAGATGTACAAGTAGGGAGTTGGGACGAGCTCTCACGCGTACCGTCGCCTTGCACCAGTATGCACCCCGTTTATGTCACCAGCGGGCCTGAAGTTTCTACTGCTCACACTAGTCAAGTCTCTCCTGACTTTCTCACGCCGAGCTAGTCGCTCCCCGCTGCAGACAGCAGTGGGGTTGCTGACGACCGGCCTTTACTCCCCGCACACAGCAGTGGGGTTGCAGAAGACAGGCCTCCTGTCGTCCAAACGCCCTCAAGCTGTTCCGGATGATGGAGGGGGGGGGTCCTCTCCTCAGGCCACCATCATTACTGTTGCTGGTGTTGTCGTCGTCGACGTCGACTCCGGCTGACAAACCTCTAGCCGTTTCGAGCCCGGCGCCTCACTCCCCCGCACACAGCAGAAGTGACTTGGAGACTGTACAACGTCTCCAATACACGACACATATCGCTCGCACTTCCAGACAGCTTCTTCACGTACACACTGTCGGTGTTAATCCAAAAACAATTGCCCCCCATAGACTTCCAACTCTCGTCTATATATACAGGCTCTGTCACCCTCCACACGGGGGGAGCTCTACATGCCTTGCTCGTGAGGTCTGAAACTCACGGGGTATCCAAAAATCACGAGGCCCACGATTTCTACTAATATTTGGACATTCACAAGTGACAACCTTTCATCCACTCATACCCCTGTCCGCTACAATATGCTAATGGTTAAAGTCAATTTTTAAAACAATAATTATCGTAGAAAACATAAAAATACCTTCTAAGGACAAATTACATACAAATACTTTTGTTAATTTTATACTTCTCTAAATAATGTGCAGGAATTAAAATTTGAAGAGAGCCGAGATTTGTGGAAACAATGGGTTAAAGAGTCTTTTCCTGATCTCCTTCATCGCACCTATTTCTGGCGTCCTGCACGTGCAGATCTCGTGCACAACATTCAGGCCTTTGGTTTGACCTATTGGAGAAAGGAACAGTATGCATCCCGATCTTCCCAGCAATGTCCTCCTCAGGACAATAACTTAGCCTTACAGCGGGTGCTGTTCTGTCTGAAGGAAAGATCAGAAGCAAAGGACGAGGTGATGTTTGTACTGAGTCAGCTGTACTTTGGACAAAACTTTGGGGAACCTTGTTACTCAGCAGCAGCTGACTATTTACCTCCACCCGACAGTGTCCCTCCTGCTCCACCAAGGAACTGGGAGGAAGGCGACTTTGACCTGCTCATCATTCACCGAACCTACGGTCTTGTCGTCTGTGAGGTGAAGGCATTTGGCGATAACTCATCTAAGAGTGGCATGTCACAACAAGATGTAGACAGCAAGATACGAAGTAAACTCAAAGAGGCCATATTACAGGTGGACAGGGCAGAGGCCGTGTTGTCACACCTGGTGTCAGACATCGTCCCAGGCCTGCGCATCACAAAGACAATTGCTTTCCCCAACCTTACAGGTCATCAGGTACAACAGGCACTTGCTGAAGATCCGATACTGATTGAGGTAACATTGCAATGTTCATGCTCTAAAAACATTGTATATGCTCATACGATTAACTTGAAAGAGTTTACTAATGGTTTCTTACTTTACATCGTGGGAGGTTAGTCCATGTGACATCTTTAACATTGAGAAATGTGCGTGGTCATGAAATTCCACACTGGCATTCATCCATACCCCTGAACACTGTTGCACAAAGTGTTAAATTCCACCTTTTTTAATCATATCATTGGAATTTAAGTCACCTGTCAATGTGAGATGAAATTATGTTTTTCTGTGAATCGAATTTACATATTTGGCACCTATCAAAATCCAAATATTATCTTTAATTTCTCTGCATAATGTTTATCTGCATGCATAAATTAATTAATGAAATAAAGCTTTTCAGAATTATGCAGATAATTCATTTGTACTAATTTGTTTCGACTGATGTCGAGACACCTTGGTAAATCATTCGATGAGTGGAGAGACAGAGATACAAATCAGTTTCTTGTTTCTGTGATAACTGGGTACGTGGATGAAATTGAGAATAATGCAACTGTTATAGTCCATCCATAAATTTAGATCCATCAAAGAACTATTTTAAGATGATATACAATGTCACAACAAAAGTATGCACATTGTCAGTGAATAATAACAATGAAGATGATGATGATTGATGATTGATTGTTGATTGATCGATGATTGGATGATGATGATGACGACGACGACGAAGATGATGATGATGATGATGATGATGACAGAATTGAATGTGTCTTCAGAGAAACAGCCTTTGACTGACGCTGTGCCACCAGGGTACAAGCTAGTCCATTAGAGCAGTGTATCCAGTAGTTTGTCACCCAGACAAGCCGAAATAGGGGTTGGTGGGTTATGTTCTGAACGCTACTGAGTAATATGAAGAATATGGATGGTAACAACTGTAGAATAATGAACATGATGAAAGCTTAAGTTAGCATTAGAAAATAATATAATTTACTGTTTTTATTTGCGATGACAATCACCAACTTTACTAACCCAGTGAGAAAGGATATTGTGTTTATTGACTACAGTCGAGGTCACGAGCACCTTCTATATGTTTATTCCTGTGTACTCACTAACTTACCTGAAAAAAGCATTTATATATATGTTAACAATATTCCCACTTTTACAACAGACTCTACATTGTCCGTTATCAAGCGTGGATGTTTCGGAAAAAATTCTGAAACAGAGTGTTGCAAGGTCTTTACACTTTTAATTGTCAACTGTCATCGTTAATAACAGTTTGTATTCATGCGATGCTTATGCAGCATGTGGTCGTCTTACAGGATCTGTGTCGGTGTCTGGAAGCAGCCGACCTCGTCAGTGTCGTTGGTCTTTGTCTCTGCTCTGAGCAGTTGTATCTGTACAGTGCACCGAAACATGTCACTACAGAACTTTGGGAATGGTGGTTGCGATGTGTGGTTAGGTCTCGATCTGAGGCCGAAATGACTTTTGAGGTGTACGAGACGCTGGTGGCCAGGTAATTGTTAAAACTATCTTGTCTTTCACACAGTCGACACATGTCAGAATTCATAAGAACGTCTTGAATTAATGATTGTCGTATATTTGATAATACAAGCAGACACGCGCGCTGCACTAAAAATTATTAATTTATATAATAGAAAGCCAAAGGTCAATTAATCCACGTACTTATGCTTGGTTGGGAAAAGCCACTTACTTTGGTGTCTGAAAAGTGTGGTCAGATAACTCTTTTTTCAAGTAAAATCAACACACGTATATCTACAATGAATCTTAAGCATCCGGTGATACTCTTAAAGTAAACTACCTACCTACAGACAAACAATGCCCACCATTTAGGCCTGTGTTGAGCGGTGATGACCAGGGCCTGCATGAAATGACCATTCTCGCACGTTTGCTAGTTCTTTTATTCTTCTGTTCACCTCTGCGTCGACGGACTTCCATGGTACCTTAGAGACCAACCTGAATGTCTTGTTTTTTGCAGGTATCGGTGGATACAGGCGATATAAACCTAGCCTGTAAATTTTAGCTTCCAAAACCCCTCCGTTAATTAATCATCCACTAGCAAAGAACGCGATTAGAACCTGTGATCAGTTAGCGCTGATAGTGTACTACGTCACGCAAACAGTGGACTACGTCACGCAGTCAATACCAATAAGAGAGAGAATGTCAGAAACGTCGGCTTACTCGGACGTTGAAAGTCTGTATTTCTCGTGCTACAGTAGCAGTTTTACAGAACCACGAGAAATGCGACTGTCAGCGTCTGAATAATCCCAGCTGTTGCTCATTCTCTCTCTCTGGTTGTTGTTGACTGCAGGCAATGTTGTGAATGGTGCACCAACGTGACGTAGTACACTGTTATCAGCGCTCGTTGGTCACAGGTGCGAAACGTAGCGGATAATTAGTCTACGGGTGGGTTTTGGAGGCTGAAATTTACAGGTTAGGTTTATATCGAATATATCTACCGATATCTGAAAAAAGAAAACCGTTAAGTTTGATCTTTAAGTGATAGTTATCTAGTGTTGTGTCGTGTAACATGGCCAAACTAGGTCATTGTTCGCCATTTTACAACGGTGAGAATGGAACTGAACACTTTCCTGTGAATTAAGAAGCTCTCGTTTAGTGTCTTCTCCATTGTGCTAGAATCTTCGCCTTTTGTCCGTTTCTGGTCCTCAAAGTCAGAACATCTGATTTTTCCCAGTCATAATAATGTCCCACAGGTATCGTTCTTATTATTCTTATTATTCTTATCAGTGCTAGTTAATTATCACGTAGCTTTTACTTTTCTTATGTCCGTTTTCTTGTGAGTATCTTACATGTACACTATTATGTTAAATGTTCTAGGTTCTGCGGTCCCGCGGTAACGGTGACCATTCCACGCCTGCGCCTTAAAATCTTGAATCAACCTTCGCCCTCCACGGCACAGTGTTCTTATGCTGTTATTACATTGTTACCGGAGCAAGTTCACCTGCTGACCATGACATCTCCAAGGGTCATGTTGGCTGGACCGCCTGGTACAGGTAAAAGCGTTGTGTTGCAGCTAAAGGCCACAGAATGGCTGAGATGTGGAAGCGATGTCTTCTTGGTCTGCACCTCGGAGAGCTATGTAGCGTGCTACAGGATGTACTACCTGCTGCAGCAGACTATAGAGACACAACTGGCGCCCACTGGGACACCTGGACAGCTTCACCTTCTGGAGTACAGGTTTAGAACAGATAGTGATGTCGAGAATGCTGTGAAGGACTTATCGCAAGCGGCGACTGGAGGAGTGCTGCACGTCATCGCCGATGAAATGGACTCCCTGTTCAGGTAATGAGGGCAATGAGAAACGGCTGAGAAAAAGTAAAGTTATTGCATCACTACAACAGAATGTACACAAGTTCAAATTTTATAAAGGCAATGAAAGCAACCATTGTTTACATGTATGAGTAGAGCAAAGATAATTGTTAAGTTCGCCGAGGAAGGTAACTTCATTTTATAGAGCATTTTTAAACTTCAATTATTATAATTTAGAGGCCAAAATCGCAACAATAAACTTTAAAAATGCATCTACAATGACATACAAAAATGCATACTATTATCAAACATTGAGAAAAATCGTTCTTTTTCTTTACATTTTTTACAGTTACCGCGCACAAATATTCTGGGACACGTTGCTGACACAAGTTCCACATCTGTATTTCTGGGCGGCAAGCAATTATCCCGAGATTGCATCGTCACGCTGGCAATTTCAAAATTTAACCATACCCATCCGCTTTTCGGAGACTTACAGCCTTCGTGGGGAGTATGAGAGTCAACGTGGTCCACCAGTCCAGCGATTCTCTCTCCCAAGACACAAAGGCAGTCACAGGAGCACGCGACGTATCAACCGTTGTGTTACGTGCGGTGATCACGTGGCAAAGATCCTAATGGACGTTCTTGCTGGTGTTCCAGGTAGGGGTACAGTTCGTGCAATGGTATTTACAGCTTTTGAATTAGTAAAATGAAAAAGGACTAATTTAAACTCGTTCCTCGAGTTGTTTCCCTACAAATAAAAATGTATGATATATACTAACTTAAAAAGAAGAGCCGTAAACTGTCAAATGCTTTCATTGCCATAAATGCAGTATAACCTACTTGTTTACTTCTTCTTGTTCCTAGATCGGTCCGGTGGCGCAACGGTTAGCGCCTGTCACCAATACAGTGAGGGTTGGCTGCCCAGAGTTCATTTCTCGTCTCGGGCACGCTGTTCTTTCTCTGCACGTGGCATCTGTTTACATGGCTGCCTTGCCGTAATATAGCCTCAGTTGCTGGCTCGGCGTAAAACACCAATTCCCCCCCCCCCCTCTTCTTGTTCCTAACAGAGACGTTATACCCTATGGACAGCCAACACGAGGCGCGCGCAATGGGAAAGCGTTGACTCAACTCGTGTCCGCTGGGTGTAAGAGTAGGTGGGGTACAGGCAATATCCGGTCGCTTTGTTTTGTATCCGCGAGTATCTTTCAATCCTTTACTATTGAAGAAATCTTCTTAGTAAGTATGTTTTGATATATATATTTATCAATATCTGAATGATAATGAAAAATTCTACACTCAAATACAGCGTTGCATCGTAGTACAGTGGTACCTCGACATACGAGTGTTTTGAGATACGAGCCGCCGAGCGAGCGATATTTTGCTTCGAGATAAGAGCAAGATTTGAGATACGAGGAATCGCACACTACACCGCTGCACACGACCCCAACATCCGCCCCGCATGCTGGGGTCGTGTGCAGCGTCTAACAGTTTCTCCCACCTCAGACTAGACCTCAGTCTGTGTGCTTGTTTCCCTCGTTTTTGAAGCATTTTTGATAAGTTGGGTTCGCGTTTTTTTGCTTTTTGTACATTTACAAAACATTATCCCATTTATTTTTGTAACCATGGGTCCGAAGAAGAAGATGATGTCTATTGAATTAAAGCGCGAAATCGTAGAAAAGCACGAGCAAGGTGTGAGAGTAATTGACTTGGCGAGGATGTACGGGTGTAGCACATCAATGATATGTTCTGAGCTTAAACAGGAGTTGATAAAGGGTACAACGCCAGCTAGGGGCGTTACAATAATTTCTAAGCTCCGGACTTCTCTCCATGGAAAGATGGAGAAACTATTGACTGTGTGGGTGACAGAGAAGCAGCTTCAAGGAGGAACCTTAACACAAAGCATCATGTGTGAGAAGGCACGAGCGATTTACGGTGATTTGCTGAAGCAGATCCCACACACTTCCACAAACGAAAAATTTAATATGTTTTTATAGAATATGTATTTGTTATTCATAAATAAATGTTTCTTCTTGTAAATACACTTTTTCTCATTCAAAAACACTTAACAAAAACAACTGAGGGGGTGTTTTGGGAGCTGGAACGGATTAATGGCATTTCAATGAATTTCAATGGGGAAAATTGCTTTGAGATACGAGCAATTTGACATACGAGCAAGGTTACGGAACGAATTAAACTCGTATGTCGAGGTACCACTGTATTTGTAATTATGTTAAGAGTCAAAATGTTTTTGTCAGCAAGTTCTCGCTCTCCAGCTCATTGTTTTTCTTAGTGGTTACAGAGGATAGTTTGTAGTGAGTTTATCGCTTCTGAATTCAGACTAAGGCTCTAAGAAACGTGCCATAAATTCCATTTAAATCCTTCTTGATTTTTGCACAATGTTGTTTTGAACACATTCACATCACGCGCTGTGTTATCAGGACGATAGTGCACTTGAAATGGGTGGCGAAGAAAAATTGGATGTTTTTTCATCTATTACTGAGGCACAAGACGGCAATTCGTTCTTTCTCTGCATGTGGCAACTGTTTACAGGGCTGGCTGCCTTGCCGTGATATAGC
Source organism: Pomacea maculata (assembly GCA_004794325.1). Classification (NCBI taxonomy): domain Eukaryota; kingdom Metazoa; phylum Mollusca; class Gastropoda; order Architaenioglossa; family Ampullariidae; genus Pomacea; species Pomacea maculata. Next base: position 200,810 of record SRHC01002051.1, read on the forward strand.
CTTAGCTGCTGGCTCGGCGTAGAACACCAACTCCCCCCCCCCCCCCACACACACACACACATTGCGAACCGTATCCAGCACTCAGCAGTTTCAAATCAGCAGTGTTGAACATTGTTTATACTAGGTGATTAATAGTTCGATTATTTTTACAACTTTAAATCTTTTCATCTGGCACACCAATACTTAGAACCACTGGAAAGTCGAATTATTATAAAATATAAAAGGTTATATTTATCTCACACGCTAGCTAGGTGACTTAGCTTCAATATAACAATATAATGTCTGGAGCAAGTGGTCGCTCTTTCGATGCTGCAGCTAGAATCACAACAGATCTCAAAAGAGCTTTTTCCCAGTCTTTATTATCTATTCTTATGAGGAAAAATGATCATAAACCTTTGATTCGAACTTTGCAAGCAGGGCATCCCGGAATTGCACAGTTGCTGCCTGGCATCTAAAAAAACAATAAATAAATCACGACAGAAGCACTGCGACACACTGTGAAAGACGAAGCCGGAAAAGGCGAGTACCACCCTTGGTCCAGCGCATGCGTGGCGCAAGAGATCTGTTCCCGCGCCTGAGTTGACTGTCCATAGGGTATAACGTCTATGTTCCTAAACTCGCCACTAAGACAACATCAAGGCAAGAGATGGACATGTAAACATGTGTTAAATGAAGAGCCAAAAGAATGTCTTACCTGATACAAGAGCTGAACCTTTCCCTCTGTTAGTGACAAGCACCACTGCGCCACATAAAAGTGTGAGGAGCTAAGGCACATGTTGGCAGTCAATATGACAGAGTCGAATGTCAAATGGTTATCAAAACTGTATGAGTGATGTTGGTCTGTGTCATGGCTAATATTACTGGTTTCTTTGTTTGTTTGTTTGTTTGTTTGTTTGTTTGTTTGTTTGTTTGTTTGTTTGTTTCCGGCATTTAATACAAGAAACTGAATATTTGCAGGAAATATTACCACGACATCTACTGCTATCGCTCCCACCAGAAGCGACACAACATCTGTGCGCCTGCAGTACAGAGACGTGCTACTACTGCCCAGTATTCATGTCAGCTACTTCATGGACCTGGAGACAGGACTGAGAAAGGCGGGTATTCCTGTCCGCTACATGAGCAGGGATAACCTCGAGGACATCGTCACGGCGCGTGAAGACGAGGTGGTAGTTGCAGATGAAGATGATGCTCGTGGTCTTGAAAGAAAAGTAGTTGTCGCTATCGTTGATGAGCTTGAAGATGTAGGACTTCTTACCATATCCCGGTGCAGGTCGCAGCTGGTGTTTATCACTTACAGAGGTTTGCCTTTTTTGAGGAGTGAAATGTTTTGAAGAAAAGATGTTTCAAACAATAAAAGGAGATATCACCATTTTATGATTGTTGAGAAACTGCTATTTATAAATATTTTTTAAAATGTAAATAGCCGTTCTGTTATGCATCCTGAACCAAGATATTACTTCATTTGTATAATGATAATCAATACTTAATCTACGAACAAACCTGAGCTACATAAGAGTCTTAAATATATTAAATAGCTTGAAGCATTTGTTTTCTACCAAGGAACAAACTAACAAAACCCGTTCAGAGGACAATGTAGAAGGAAATACTGTTAATTAGCCTCTGTTGTAAATACGACATTTTTTAGGGGTTTTTTTCTTATGATTGTGGAATATTGCATATCTATGTAGACCATGTTTTTTTCTGATGAAAAAGGACGAAGATAAATAAGTTTTCAGTCATTCTTAATACGTATACGACGTAGAAGACAACAATGAAAGCAAAGTTGACCAAAGTTTCTTCATCACATAAACGGATAGTGTAGAATAAATTATAGAATGTATTCTACTTCTTGCAAACAACGAAAAATTGTTTGTCAAGATGAAAAACTCAAAAATAAAATGAAAAATAGTGAGAAAGCAAAAAGACAATAAGAAACAAATCTCGAAACTAATTTACAAAATGTTACCTTCCCTTATACTAACAAAGCTGCCACAACCAATCCTATAAATTTTATGAATTTTGCCAACACATATTTTACTTGCTGCAGAATACTACGGGGACTGTGACTTGGCTTCTGAGGATGAAATCGAACAGGATCAAAAGGAAGAGATGGGAACTGATGAAGCTGTGACTAAAAGCCATATCAAAAAATCAGAAGATATTGAAATTCTAACGTCCTCCACCTTGGACACTGATCCTCAATGTTCTTCTGTTCCGCATCCAACCATACCTGATCTCAGTGAAGCATCTCCACCACAAAAAGCGAAGCCTGACCGGTCTCCTGATGAGTGCAGAGCAGGAGAGGCTACTGAGAACAGCGATGACATCACCCCGTCACCAGGTTGGTTGGCTGGTTGTAGGTTTATAAGGCCGTGTCAACATTAGAGCCTCAAAAATGGTACATTCATAAAAAAATATGTTTTAAACATAAAACCATCAGGTACATTCATTTGTAAATCCCCCCCCCCCACCAAACAAAAATACTGACATCCAAGCGACAGAGCTCATGTTAATACTAAAAGTCACTGTCCTAACATGCGGCTTTGCAAAATCCCGCAGGAACTTCTAAGTATGTTTTCGGATTTTTTACATCATTCTTCAATATTATAAAATGTACATATCCTTTTCCAAATCATGTAGGGCATTGTAGGCCAATTCAAAACGGTAAATAGAGTGCTAGTGAATGGGCGTGAACAGGCCAGTTAGTTTAAGATTTTGTTCGTGGGGTTATTACTGATTTGAAAGCAATAGGATAACGTGTCTGAAAAAATGTCGAGACATTAGATAAGTAAAAGTTATTTTTCGAGGTAGCTGGCACATTTTGTGATGCATTGATTTACCTGAAAATAAAGTCCTTACACGCGTGCGCTTATTTAGTAGATTTAATCAAGCTAACACATTGCTGTCTAGGTATCTCCACCGCTGACGGACAAAATGCTGAAAAAAAATCTGATCAAAATTCAGATAAAGTTTGTGCTGTGGAATCTGACACGAATGTCGAGAAGACGCAGGAGAAAGAGAGAAGAAAATGCGAAGCACCAGGTACATGCAGTAAGAAAGGGGCAGAGGATACAGAAATACAAAAGGACACAAACTCTAAGTGTTATTCATTTCCGTTTAAGATCAACCTTGATCTCAGAGAAGCAGCAGCTGTGACACCTCCACAGCACATCATGGAGTCCGGCTGTCCTCGCGACGACAGAACAGAAGAGGTTTCCGACACAAGCGATGACACTTTCTCCAGTCCGATCTTCAGCGATCACTGGCAAGTTCGGGGATGCTTCTCTGCTGCGGGAGGCAGACTGCAGAAACAAGGATCTGATGTAGTTCTTCAGGTGCCAACAGGTGCTATACAGGTCAACACAAAGGTCACAGTTCATGCCGCCGTTTGTGCTAATGACGTGTACATCAAACACAAACTAAATCTGCCCTCCACGGAAACCATCGTCAGCCCACTGGCCGAGTTCTGGGCAGGTCCCGACTTTCACTTCCAGAAGCACGTTGAGGTCATCTTGCCGACCTGTCTACCTTCTGACTATGACGCCAACCTTCTGCACGTCTACTGCATATTGTCAGAAAACCCAGAAGGCCAAGTGAACATGACAAAAGTCCAGCCATCGGAAGATTTCCCACAGGCTTCGGATATACAGAAGGCCTATTTTCAAGTTACTGAAAATAGACAGGTGCGAATCATGACGTCACATTTCAGCGGCTACCTGTGCACCTACTGTGGCATATGTCTGGACATCGGCCTGGAGGTGTATGCAACTCATAAGCGTTACAAGGATACTGTACAAGTGTCTATCATGGCTCAGTTTTGGGACAAGCTGAATGTTCAAGACTACAAACAGGTGAGAGATATCAGAGATACTTCATAGTGTCTAACCTAAACGTTAAGGTATGGGACGCACCTGAGGTTCGATGCTGTGGTTTTAAATGGAGAAATGAAGAAAACAGTAGAAGTCACCGAAACTAAATAAATACGATGAAGGGACACTGACAGGGATTAGTCAAGAGACAGATGACAGTTAGCCATTTACAAATAATCTTTAAAGATGTTTCATAAGAATCTTTGAGTCTTTGATTAATAACCCTAATTTTTTTCTGTAGGTATGCGTCTGTGAATTGTTGTTTCTGTTTGTTCTTACTTATTAAGTAACATGCATGTTTTATTTTGTTTCGCAGTAAAGTGCTATGGTAAGGAACAGTCATCTTCAATGTCTTGTAAAATTTACGACAATTTTTTTATATAAAATACAGTTGAAACCAGAACTCGACTCATACAGAATAGTGTTGAGAAACACTTTTCAGCTCATAGAAGTTCTCAAACCAAGTGAGCTGCAAGTGGACCTGATCATCGACGATGAACAGAAAGCTATGTGGCAGTTGAAAGAAACGCTTGCTCCAACTCACGTGAGTGCACCGTAAATCTTGTTATCTCGACAAGCTGTAAATATTTAAGATTTTAATTCCATGAAACATAAAATCTCTGTAGTAATTCTCTACAGTTTCCTTTTTTACGAGTATTGTGCTATTATTTCCCTATTTAGGGAGTGATATGCTCTTTCCTCGAGTGATATTGGAGACGACACACAACTTACAGACAACACACATCAGTCCACTAAGGTGTAGTCAACTGTAGTCTCCTCCGAAGATATATAAACATATTTCAAGATGTCCAAATAATTATTTCAATGGCTGTATTATGCCTAACTCTCAAATCATCGATGCCGGCGCCACTTACCTTTTTCTATGACTGCGTATATTCTGGACATCTTTCTATATCTACAATGCTAACTTCCCATAGAATTACCTTCCGTGTAGATGTTGTACTTTCGATTTACAGCGGAAAAGTGTTCGTTTTAAAAATGAGTGTGTTGCATCCTTCCAGGTTTTAGTGCCTATTAAAATCGTGTCGGTCTAGCCAGATAGCACTCATGAAAGCTGGCGACTAGACGTTGTTATAAGACAGACCGTCTAGGAATCCCAGTAAAACCCAGTGAGCAAACCTGGCTTGTGACAAACAGTTGACAGGTGGCTACCACTCTTTAGCTTCGTAAAGATCCCACTGCTCACTGCCATTACCTCTCTCTCATAAACGATTGAAGGATGGGCAACTTGGCACTTAGCAGATGGAATGATTCTTAAATAAAATCGACTGAGTATTGTTGTATCAGAGTTACACGTCCATCACCAAGAAGGTACAATCGAATTTTTCTTTAGGAGCTGACGAAGTCTAAATCTGAAGGTAAAGACAAAATGACAAACATAAACCCCACACATTCAGCGATCATTCGCATCGACTTAAAAAAAGACAGAATTAGGGAGGCATAGGGAGAGACATCCTCTTTGCTGCTCACATCTGAAGAAGTCATGGAGAGGGCTAAAGGGAAACAAACGCGGCGTCATCGGCTCCATCCTCGGTCTGGGCGGAAGGTCTTATTTGCTAGCTGTTCTTAGAAAAACTCTCTGATGACAATATGTTTGAGTATCAAATCATTCAAGAAGAATGCGTAGATTACAAAGGTCTTAAAGCATAGTTGTTGTGGTTTTTTTTTTCTTAGACGTTAAGACAACTCTTTGTAAATTCAGGATGACGCTTTACATTCAAATCTCTTATAATCAACAAAGTCTCGGCTTTTTTTCTTTTCCAGAAATTTCGTCTCAACTGCGAAAACATAAAGTGTGAGAACTCCAAAGAACACATGGCAGCAAAGTACACCAATCTGGGTCCTTTCAGTTTTGGTTGGAGGTTAAAAGAAAAACAAGATGATGAGGAAGAGACGCCTTTAACTCTGGATTTTTATATTCTGGTATCACACTTAAAGCAGGGAAGCACTGCACCCCTGTGGTCCACACTACAGTACCAAATGAATGTCCAGGTAATACTTTCCTTTCCTTGATTTCGTCTGCTGTTTCATTATTCAGTCTGTTTTCACTCCAGTTCCCATCACTTACTGACGGAGGGAGAGTACGAATGAGAAACAGAAGGCAAGAGAGTAATTGTAATGCAGGGCTTCTGCTTACGCAAAAAATTGCGTACAGTACGCATTAAAAGTTCGGAGGACCCCTTCAATTTTCGTCAATGGGGTCCCAGGGGACCCCTTCAAATTTGGGCGAAGAACAGATACAAAATTGGGTAACTGACCTGTAGTGTCGTAGCCCAATCTATTGTTGTCGTCTGCTACAAGGTGAGAGTTACTTCCCTTGCACTGAGTTTTTTCCCTTACCGGGAAGAGTTCCATCATGGACGTTCATGGTTCCATTAAATCATCGTCTCAGAAACGGAAAGAAAGTGAGCACTTCAAGTAAATTGAGCATAAGCTCATCACAGATGGTTGCACAGACTTCATGGCACAGGAATCTCTCCGTTTCTAACTAGACATTACAGTGCTTTGTGTGCCTGAAAGGCAGTTGAACAAACTATGATGACTTCTTGGGGTTTTTTTTCCAAAGTGTAAAGGGACCCCTAAGAGTTAGCCTGGGACCCCTTAGAAATCTGAAGAAGGGGTCCCTGGGACCCCAAAGAATTTAGACTTAGCAGAAGCCCTGGTAATGTACTATTTATAGCAAAAAGACCTCTTTATATATGATGCCCCTAGCTGACAAGTCTGTTGCATGATCTCTTACGTAATATAAAGCAGTTTGTTAAACATTTATTTTCTCAACTATTCGTGATGGTTAACAATGTCTCTCCTGTCATTTTCTGCTATTATCCCATTCCGAATATCGCAAAAAAATGTGTGCAGAGTGATTTGTAGTGATTTTTATTGGCAACAGTGATGTAGCTGGCATATCATCGAAAGCACATTGCTAAAAATAAGATATAAGATATTGCTAAAACGAGTTTATTTCTTTGTTGTTGTGCAGCGGCGAAAGTAGTCAAAAGTAGTTTTTCCATGTTTCAGCGACCCAGTGAGGACAACAGCGCTCACAACAGCATGAACATCACCATCCAAAACGTGGAGAACTTACATATTGCACAACAAGTACAAGACACGGAACAACGTATTGCGTAAAGCAGCGATCCATTCCAAGCACAATACCTCTTTAAATTTGTGCTAGAATAATTTTAGATGATATAACTTTTAGCTTCCAGAATTATAAGCTACACTATATTTGCCAAGGCGCTAAGTAGCTAAAAAGCACGTGATCTGTTTGCCCAAGTCTGAATAAGGTTATTGTGCTTTGAAGGCACACTTCGCTGTGAATATTCTTTTGTTGACAATATATTGCAAGCAGGTACAGCATCAACATTTCTGGGAGATGCGGTGAATGACAAATTAGTCCACGTTTGGATATTGTCTGCCTATTTTTTTTTTCTTCCTCCCTGTACTTTTTTTTAATGTTACAATTATCTTAAGATGTACTCATACCCCATTCCTTGCGTCTTTTCATTGGAGATAGGTCATCTTAAGACCCATTTATTGGCCTTATTCCGTTTTTTACCGCCTCAGTAGTTGTGTGGTCTTTGGAAAAGATATGAAGGATCCTCCTGTAAAATGTCATCGCCATAGACGACGGTATTCTCTTTGCAAGTCTGTTGTTAGAATAGAAGTCGCGCGTCAAAAAAATCAAAATCAAAAATCAGAACAGACTTTATTGTCTGTCCAGGAGACCCAGGACAGAAATTTGTCTTCGCTCACAAGGGCAGGCATACATACTCATACAGACATTTAACACACAGTTAGGAAATAGGAAAACGGAAATGGCTAGATGACTAACTTTGATTCTTGCATGGAGAAAAATGTCGTCCCAGATGTGTTTCAGTCTCGATAGGGTTATTGTCTGCGCTGTTCTGGAGACACCATTGGTTTTGATCCTTCGTATGAGCCAGTTGACTTCAAGAATTTGCGGATTCTCTCTTATTTCTCGCTGGTGTTAGGTTGATGTGATGTTCGCGAGAGTCCCAAAAGCCCACAAACCTAAACTCAAACACAAGCACAAACCAATATCCATATTGTAGAAATCAAACAGATAAAAATGATCGCGAATGTGGCGTGGAGCTTCACTCGACAAATAACCTCTTTTGAGAAGAAGAAATCCATCTTCACTCGTTTGTCCACCAAGTCACATCAAGGTAGGCGAAACCAACATCACCTTTGCGTCCTCCATCAGGAATCTGGGATTCATTGTCACTGTTAACGTGACTTGCTAAACAAGTGACAGTTGTCTGTCTGTCAGCCTATTATGAACTACACAAGATCACCGCCGTTCGTCACATTCTGTCTACGCACACTACTAACACTCTTGTCTGTGTGTTTGTTTTATCCAGACTTGATTACTGTAACTCCTTGCTCGCTGGCTGCCCTGAATACCTTCTTCACAAACTCCAGAAAGTACAGAAGTCTGCTGCACGTCTGGTGCTTAGAGCTAGGAAACGGGACCACGCCACCCCTCTCCTTCGTTGTCTACACTGGCTTACAATCCGTTCTCGCATCCAGTACAAACTGTCTGTGCTGTGTTTTACTTTTCTTTGCTGGCACCTACCCACTATTGGCACCTTTAAACGTGCACTGGAAACACACCTCTTCTGTAAACATTACTCCTAACAACCTTTCCCCTAATGCTAGTCCTTTTTCACACCCTTCCTTTTGCAATATCATGTTACTCTCAGTTCTTGTTCCTGTTATTTGATTCCTCTTTCTATTTTCTGTATTTGCTTTTATTCTTCGCTTAGTACGGTTGCTGATTCTTTTTTAGTTCATATGTTATTTGTTTGTTTTCCTGTCCCTCGTATGTTGTCCATCTTTCATTCTTGTTCTTAAGAGCTAAGAGCATGCTCCTTAGGAGTGCGAGTATGCGCTTTACAAATTTTGTATTATTATTAT
>SRHC01002052.1:8056-87315 GCA_004794325.1 Pomacea maculata
TGTGAGCAGTGTTCACGATTTTCAATTGTGAGTACAGTTCACGATGTTCAATTGTGAGCAGTGTTCACGATTTTAATTTGTGAGTACAATACACGATTTTAATTTGTGAGTACAGTTCACGATTTTCAATTGTGAGTACAGTTCACGATTTTCAATTGTGAGTACAGTTCACGATTTTCAATTGTGAGCAGTGTTCACGATTTTCAATTGTGAGTACAGTTCACGATTTTCAATTGTGAGCACTGTTCACGACTTTTTTTTTTTTCTTACGCCTGATCACCGAGTTTTCCTATGGAAGTCTACAATAGTGTATGAAACTGCATCAACCAAAAGGGAGAGACATTGGAAATCACTGCAATTGACTAATTCCAAAAAATCACGGGAAAATCGTAGCGAGTGTACGTCTACATTATCTTTGAAGCTTGTGGAAATTTCCTCAAAGTTTAAACTTTCTGTGACTGAGTGCCTGCCTAAGTAAAACTTGGTGTTAAAAGGTTTCGCCAAACATCCAAATTGTAGCCATTAGGATGGAAATTTCCAGAAAATTCATTTGAATTTTTTATTTTTTAATTTGTGAGTACTGTTCACGATTTTTTTTTTAAATTGTGAGTACTGTTCACGATTTTTTTTTTTACAACGGTAAATGAAACTGCATCAACCAAACGGGAGAGACATTTGAAATCACTGCAATTTGTGAGTACTGTTCACGATTTTTTTTTTTATTTTTTTATTTTAAATTTTTGAGTACTGTTCACGATTTTTTTTTTTAATTTCTGAATTCTGTTTTAAATTTTTGAGTACTGTTCACGATTTTTTTTTTTAATTTCTGAATTCTGTTCACAATTTTTTTTTTTTGTTTTTTACTCCTGATCACTGAGTTTGGAAGTCTACAAAAGTGTATGAAACTGCATTAATCAACAACGGTGTATGAAACTGCGTGAACCAAAAGGGAGAGACATTGGAAATCACTGCAATTGACTAATTCTTGGAAAATCACGGGAAACTCGTAGCGACTGTAGGTCTACATTGTCTTTAAAGCTTGTGGAAATTTTCTCCCTGGTTGCTACAATTTGGGTGTTTTGAAAACCTTCATTTGTCTCCTAATTACTGAGTTATACAATGGCAGTCAGTAATCTACAAAAGTATTTCATCACTGGTCCAATCTTTGAAGGTAGTACTGGAAGCTGTTTGAACCTGATGCACAAACATTTCTGGTTTTCACGCTTTCTATAGCAGATGGCCAAGCTGCTCCTCCATAAAACTCCATGATATAGCCTTACTTGCTGGCTTGGCAAATAACACTAACTCATCATTCTCCCCTCACGCAGCTTGTGAGTTTGTTATATTCTGTAACTAACATATCAATTGCCTGACATCAAACGTATGTCGTATGCAAAGTACAGGTTATATAATGGCTTACCACCAGTGGATACCAAGATGGATTTCTTGCATAATATTTTCCAGATATCAAACAGTACTGGAGACAGTAAAGGCAACCCTTGCAAATACCCACCATCATCGGGAACAGCTCTTTTACTTGGTTGTTAAGGAGTACCGGGTTCCATGAGCCTTTTACAGTGCCTGCAATGGTTTGAATGAGCCTTATTTGATGCTCAATTTTTTTCACATACCACACTGTCAAAGTTCTTCTTGAAATCAATAAAGTTACAAAGTTATGGAAGAGATCTCTGCAATGCTTTGGATGCTTTTCAATGAGGAGACAACTGTTGAAGATGTGCTCCTGCCTGCTCTTGTAGAAGCTACTTGGCATAAGAGAGGGGTGGTTTTGAATCACCTTCAACATAACCTTATTAAGGTTTATTGTTCTGTAGGTTTGGCATTGCATGCTGTTGCCTTTTTTTTGGTAGGGGTATTATGTCCATTTGTTGGAGGAGTGTATACTACACATGACTAATGAACTAAGTATTTATCAAAGAACCACAAACCAGCAAATGTTTGGTATGTTTTTGTCTCATTAGATACATCAAATTACAAGAAAGTTTTAGAAGCTTGCTCATTTTTTTTTTTGCTTGTTTTAAAATGATTTTAAAATCTGCATGTACTGAGTTCACAATAATTATAGAAAACTTAAAAAGGGAAACCTCCCCCATCCCAAGAAAAAAAAAAAAAGGCTGGCTATACAATGATATCTAGTGCCATAAGGCTATCTAGGCTATAATTGAAACTAAACACAAAGCTAATGCCATATGTATTAATCTGAGAAATTATTATGCAGTCATCAATTACACAACTATGCATCAAATGTAATGGTAATAGATCATCATAAATTTAAAACTTTCATGGAATGACATTTGAAACAAAGCATCAAAAGTACAAAATTGAGCAATTATACTTTTGAGAAACATACCTGTAAACTGTACTTAAAATATTTTTTGAGTAGTACATATAGTGAAAACAACTTTGTCATCATTTAATAAGGAAATTGTTTGTGTGCAAGGGTACAGCTTAGGTTAAAGACCTATTTTCTACTGATTCTGAGAAAATAATGTGCACTATAAAAACATCTTATCCCATTTCAAAAAAGTTATAGAAGTTAAATGCTTACTATTTTGATTGGAATCCTCAGGGAAAGAGAGTTGGGAGACCAAAGCAGTTTTGGGAAAAAAACAGTAGAAAGCGAGGCAAAGGACGTCGGAATGACATGGGCTGAACAGAAGGGGGCTGCTCAAAACCAGGTTTGCTGGCAAGGTGGTGTTGTGGCCCTATGATCCTCAACAGTTATAACAGTACAATACTTTTTACAAAGGTTAAAAAATATGAAAAAAGGATAAAACAGTGGGATTTAACTAGCGATTACCTCCAAAAGATTGAATATTCATGAACATTCATAATTGAATGCACACAAGCACTTGATCATGTCCACTGTGTGTAAGTAATGATTTTTAAAATATTTTTTTGCCATGCACATAAGCATGCTCAGGTAGAGGTCTTCCCCTATTTTAAGTCTTTTGGGGATGGTTAGGTGAGATGTTAGACACCTAACTTTTCTCATGGCTATCTTCTGGTGAGGGTGGTGCCATCTCTCCCTTGCCGCCTTACCTTTCCCAACTCTCAATGAAGTCGGGTATCCATTCTTGACAGCTGGGATGACTGGGGGAAGTATGCCCACAGGCACTGAGTTGGTGTGCCTCTTGCCTTGGATGCCAGTGTTCTAACCACTAGAATGTCCACTTTCCCAATACAAACCAGAAATATCTGAGCTTTCCACATCATAACCAATCAGTTCAGCACAATTTTCCCCATGAGTAGGGTCTAACTTTGAGCTAAATCAAACGTTCAGCCAATCAACAGATGAATGTTGCTGAATTGCACAGTTTAAACCATCTAGATATAAGGATTTTAAAAAAAGGAATTATGTAGTCTTTCAATCTTTAAACCAAAAAGATTATTACCTTTTTGAGGTATAAATATGTAACATAAAGCACATCTTTGAACACTGAAGGTCTTGCTGCTATTAATGCATGTATGTTGAGAGTACCAGTGGTTATTACAGACAGTTCCCACTTTAAATAAATTTGCATTATACAAATTTGAGTTTATATTAAGAATACTAAAAAAATAAGCAGACCCAAAAAAAAAATTATAACAATTCCTTATGCAAGGCAAATTTTTCATAAATATCTTTTTGTCATGGAACAGTATTCTAATACTTTTATGACTTGCTTAAAGGTATTTGTGCAAGTTTTTGTTTTAAACACTGTGGGTGAGTGGAAAAATATCGCATTACATAAAAATGACAGTAGATGTCAGGTTAGCCATCCACTTTTTGTAAAGCAAGCACTGTATTTAAATGAAGTTGATTTTCCTCACCTTTAATCAGGTAATCAAACAGCCTAAATCAATATTTGTCAGAATTGTAAGCAAATGCATATGGAAATAGTCTTTATACAAGGAAGCAGTGCTACGTTTTTCACTTTAAAACACAAATGGTCTCCTGAGAAAATATCATGAATATGACACACTGATGACAGGGACCTTAATGTAATTAAGTTGCTTATTACAGGCTCGCAGCGCTGTGCAGGTAAGATGAACACATACAAAATTTGTTCAATAATCATGAAACTTCACTTCAAACAACTGATAAAGATACCTGAATACAAATGCATTTGTGCAAACTTTTTCACACACAAGAAGCAAAATAATTATTCATGCAGCTGACTATTAAAAATAGTTCTGTTTCTCGCATCGGAGAAACTGTGAACATTCAAGGGACCCAAAAAATGCCTTTATTTCTTTCTTTGGAGTGACCCTCGTTCTTTCAAGTTTGCAAAGCCAGCTGCTCATTTGCTCCATCAACAATTCTTCCAAGCACAAAAAAACCCAGATGTATTGTTTGATACTTATCATCAATAAATGATCAGTTTTTTTTCCCTTCATGCAGAAAACCATACTTTTAAAAACAGACTGCTTTTGCATTTTTTAATTTGTGAACAGAATAAGGTGCCTCAGTCAAAAACTACAGTTCGGATTGCCTGGTCTTTGGCAATCTCCAGAGTAGCTACTGCTCCATCATTGAACTTAAATGAGATTCCACCATCAACTACCAAGCATGCATCCCACATGCGTGATCGGATGCGAATTCTGAAAATGTGACAAATCAATTTTTGGGGACAGTTATAAGAAGTAAGGTTTTTAAAGGCTTTCCACAACTATGAAACATACTAATCAACACTCAAATATATAGATACATATGTAAATAACATATTTTAATCTAAAGATTGAGAAAGTTTGGGGATTATGGCATTAAACCCTACAATGCTCTCTGTATGAATGATATACTTACTTGGTGGCAAAATTCCGTGGATTACTGACTTGAAACACTCCTGTAAACAAATAGAGCAATTTAAAGGGAAATTGTTTGACTTAAATGAAAGATACTTACCTGAATCCTAGCCAATCAAAAGTTTGAGTAGCAAATAAATCACTTACAACTGCATCTACAGCTTTGGGCAGATTCATGAAGGTCAACATGTTTGTGTACTCTTTCCAGAAATAAAAACTATGTATGACATATGACATTACCCACTGGATAAGAAAAGTGTTAAGCAACGCTGTAGAAGTGGCAGCAGTTTTGCAGTTGACCCATTAACAACAGAACTGTTGAGTGATGCTGCAATACTGTTTGAAGTTTTACTAAACATGCTTTTATCTTTGAAAGAAGGGTGTGGGCAAAGTGAAGGTGATTAGGTGATGTGTGAGGATCTGAATAAATTCTACTGCCAGTCCGCGCATAGTCCACTTCCGCGCGACGGGCGACCGTCGTGTTTTTATTTTTTTTTTTTTATTTTTTTTTTTTTGGCGTTTACAGCGCTTTTTTTCGTAAAGAAATCGCTTAGTTACGATAGCTTGTGCATTTCTGAACACAGTTACTTCCCTTGTAAAGGGATGGTACTCTGTTTTGACTGAACTATCGTCAATTTCCCAGAGTAACCCTTCCTGAAAAAAATGGCGAGACGATGTACGTGAAATGTGCGGCTAGATCTCGGATCTCGGAATTATGGTAAATTATGGTAATAGGGTTATTCAACTTTAGATCATCACTGCCGCCGCCACCGCCACCACCACCACCATCAACAACATCACCACCACCACTATCAACAGCAGCAGCATGTATAGAGTTAGTGTTATCTATACTTGACATGCTTGAAACAGCAAAGGAATTAAAAATCTTTCTAAAATGACTATGCCAGGTTTCAAGGGCTATAGAGTTACTAGTAAATTTTTTTCTCTAGAGAGACTTAAGTTTCTCCCAAAAACAATTTGACCCTTTGTGGATTAACCTTGTCTAAACGAGGTATGACATCTTTTTCTGTGGTTGCTTATGGAAATATGATATAACTCACATAGGATTAAAAGTTGTAAACACGAACATGACAGAAAGGTGTGTGGATTGGAGAATATGGTTTAGAATTGTAGTATAGTGTAAACTCGAGTTACAGGTTTTAATTGTATGGGCTGAAAGAACTGAAGCCCTTCTAGATGATGAAGAATCACCCTCTAGGACTGTTCCTTGATAGTCTTTGGTCCAGCACCCAGCAGCACTTGAACTAGAAGCACCGTTAGCCCAGTGATGAATCCCCACAAAAATCTTTCTGAAGTCCAACCACCTTTTTGGCACACACAGCATAATTTTCCTGGCTGGTCTCTTCCAAGCCAAAGAGTTTAACATTATTTTGGCGTGATACTGCTTTCAAACTCTCAATTTCACCTTCAGTTTTCTCAAGTCTTTTCTAGTGATTTGTATTTTCTGTACACAAATATTTCTTTACGGCATTATTTGCTTAAAGTGGATTTTTCCCCCCCTAGTCTTTCTCAGGTTCAACATTTATGAAGTCTATGTTTTTGGAAGACACCATGTTCTTTGGTATGTTCTTCTGTCATGAATGAGCAATCTATCAGGATATTATTTTACTTTGTAGTGATTTATGAATAAAAAAAAATATCCACATTAAACAAAACCAGACAAAGGCATACTTTACATAGCAAAAATTAATGGTGGTATTATGGTAAAAGTGCATTTTGTCTTAGCAGTCTAGAGAGATCATTATAAATAGCTATAAATAGTCTACAGAGGTCACTATAAATAGAATAGCTGACAGAATTTAAGCTAATTTCAAAGACACTTACCATTTACCACTGGGTCTCGGATTGTATAAGCCATACATGGAGAACTAGGGCTGAATCGCAGAGAATCATTAAACTCTTTAACAACAGACTCCAGCATGTGCCAGTCATCAACAGGAAACTGACTGCCAGTTTTCTGATTGGCTGTGACATTCAACGTAACTATAATTGGAGGAGGAAATCATATATGCATGCAAACACATTTCCTTCATTTTCCCCATCTCTCTCTCTCTCTCTCACACACACTCTTTTTAATTCCTGTTATACCACACACACATAACCTGTGTGTATATGCATTTTTTCATGAATGCATACACCCAACAATCTATCACATCTATTTCAATATGGCATCTATTCCTGAATTTACTAAGCATAGTAAATACAGTCAAAATATTAACAGGTCAGCAGAGAAACATAACCCACCAATGACAAGAATATCTCTGACAGAAGACACTGACAAATGGTTGATATGGAAGTGCCATGAGCTGGAACCTGTGCCTGTACAAATAGTGATTCCAGAGCTCTTCTGCTTTTCCCCAGGACCATCATCAGCAGAGAATTCATAATATGATACTCTGGAAAGAAACCCACAAACAAACTGGACAATGAAAGTGTTTGCCTAAAATTTATATCTGATGCTTAATTCAAATCTAAAAATGCTGGAATATAAAGATCTTCAAGGTAAAATTCTGCTCTAAGATCTATTGAAATAAACTGTATGTATGATCAGATTAAGAATATTACAATGCATAAGTTAAATGTTAACATTTTTAAAGTCAACTAAATTGCAATTATGAGAAAACATACTTTTAAAATATTTGAGAATCAATTTTAGCCACACACCTGGAAGATAATGATTCTCCTATAAATACTTCATTAAGAGCAAAAACTGGAAGAACACGGACTGGTGGGGGGTTAGAAGTGATATTTACAGGGTGCCGTTCCTGCTCCCTCTCAGCAATATGCTCTATGAATCTGAGCTCAGGGAAAGACAGCTGTTGATCATGCAATTCAATTGGGGTATCATTGCTGTGTTGGCCTGACATGGTAACTTTGATACGCTGTAACCATCTCCACCTGATGAAGAATGCATTTCAATTTTAATTACTACAACAAAAAATAACATTTTAAACTAAAATTCTTTCTTTAAGATTCCCAGATGACATGACCACAGAGTTTCACGATCTTTTTACACCATCCTTTATCAGCAGCTACAGAACACTAACAGCATTGTAACGCTGGGCCATTGTTATCTCGCTAGTTACTTCCCTTGAATTACTCCCTAATGACCCATAACAGAACAAACCAAACCAAGACTGCCAATTTTCTTTACTCATTTATTTCAAGTAAAGGAGGAGGAAGGGTTTATGCCGTCTTTTAAGTTTCACAGAAAGTAAATTTACTTTAAAATTATTCACTGCCTCACCCCAATCTGAGTTCACGTTGCCCCACCAGCCCAGCAAATCTTTGCCCACGATTGGTTTTATCTCTGTCCCACGTATCAGGTTCAGCCATCACCCATTCTCTTTTGCTGGTCCCATATTTGGAATGCCCTGCCTCTGTCTCTCTGTACAGTGGAGACACTACATACTGGTCTCTTTTGGAAATACCTACTGTAATCGGTTTACGTTGGCTGTTACTCTGCCTTCTCCTCTAAGTGTTCTTTCATGTTTTTGATAATGTTCACTGTGCATGTGTGTTTCCATGACTGCGTCTCAATAATATATACAGCAGCTCAGGTAGCACAGGAAATGAAGAACTATAACATCAAGCTCCTTGGTCTATGCAAGACAAGGTGGAATGGCAACAGTCAGACCAGACTTTCATCAGGGGAGACAATCATCTACTCTGGACATGGACCCTGACCATAATCACATATAAGGAGCAGCAGTACTGATGACACCAGAGGCTGCATGAGCACTAATAGCAGGGGAACCAGTTTCCCCACGACTCATGTCAGTAAGGTTCAACTCCAAAGGAAGAAAGATCACCATCACCCGGTGCAGTGCACCTACCAACGCAGCTAAAGAAGAGGAAAAAGAAGACTTTTACAACTCCCTACAAGCACTGGTTGATTGTATTCCAAAACAAGACTTAAAGATCATAATGGACAACATGAATGCCAAAGTTGGAAATGACAACACAGACAAAGCACACATAATGGGAAAGCATGGTGTGGGCAACTGCAATGAAAATGGTGAGCTGCTCACAGACTTTTGCTTGTTCAATGACCTTGTAGTCAGAGGCACAGTTTTTCCATACAAAATCATTCACAACACCATGTGGACTTAACGGTCTTGTGGCAACCATGAAGATAAAGCTGAGGTCCTTCCATGACTCATCAGACAGACCGCACCGCAAATTGAACGTGCAGTTTCTTAGAGACCGCAGAAAACAAGAAGAGTTCAACTGCAAAGTTAAAAACAGGTTTGTGGCGCTGGAGGGACTCCTGGAAGAAACGGTGGCCAACCACTGGACAGGATTACAAGAGACCTGGAAGACTGCCTGCACACACGTTCTGGGGGAAAAAAGAAAACAGCATAAGGAATGGCTGTTTTAAAGGACCTGGCAAAAGATAGAGGAAAGGAAAGAGATGAAGCAGAAGACCAACCAATGTCAAGACCAGCAGGAAAAAGAAGAGCTCAGAGAAAAATACTGGGAGATAAACAGAGAAGTAAAGAAAAGTGCAAGAAAGGCGACAAGAGACAGTTCACACACAGGATGGCAGAAGAGGCGGAGCAAGCAGTTCGGCATAATATATGAAACTACAAGAATTCTTTCAGGAAGAAAAAACACCAATGCATGCAGACCAATAAAGAATAAGAATGGCAGCGTCATCTCCGAGGATGTAGAACAAAGATCATGCTGGGTGGAACATTTTGATGAAATACTTAACTGACCACCACCAACAACCACTTTGGACATTGCCCCAGCTGCCGAACAGCTCCAAGTAAACACCAACCCACCAACCAAGGCAGAAATCATCAAAGCCATCAAGTCCTTGAATTCTGGCAAGGCGGCAGGCACAGATGGCATTCCTGCAGAAGCACTCAAAGCAGACCCAACAGCCGAAGAGGTTCTACACCCCCTGCTGCACAAAATTTGGGAACAGGAGCAAGTTCCAGCAGACTGGAAGCTTGGCTACCTCGTAAAGCTACCCAAAAAAGGCGACCTGACAGTGCAGCAACTGACGTGGGATTAAGCTGTTGTCCATTCCTAGCAAGGTGCTGACCATAATCATCATGGAGATACTAAAGAATGCCCAAGACAAGAGACTGAGGCAAAACCAGGCAGGCTTTCGTCAGGGAAAATCATGCACAGACCAAATTGCTACGCTACGAAATATTATCGAACAGTCTATCCAATGACAGTCGCCACTATACATAACTTTTGTGGATTTTGAGACCTTTGACTCCATAGACAGGGCAACCATCTGGAAACTGAAGCAGCACTATGGATTTCACCAAAGTTCATTGCATCATCTAACAGCTGTAGGAGGACTTGACATGCAAGGTGATCCACAATGGTAACCTGACTGACCCCTTCGCAGTGAGGACTGGAGTGAGGCAAGGTTGTATGCTCTCCCCGACAATCTTCCTGATCGTCACAGACTGGATCATGAAAAGAACAACCTCTAACAGCAACATAGGCATTCAGTGGACCTTTGCCAGGCAACTTGAGGATCTTGACTTTGTGGATGACATCAACCTGTTGTCCCACAAGCAACAACATGCACAGACAAAGCTCACTCAGCTCGCAAAAGAAGCAGCGATGACTGGCCTGACCATCAACATCAAGAACACTAGGTAATGCGGGTCAACAACAAGCAAGAAGCCACACTACAACTACATGGGGAATGTATTACAGAGTCTGACAGTTTCACCTACCTTGGTACCATAGTCAGCAAAGATGGGGGTACAGATGAAGATGTAAGAAGCCGAATAAACAAAGCCAGGCTTGCATTCCACACCCTACCATCTATCTGGAACTCCAAGGCTTTATCTTTACACACCAAGATCCGCATCTTTAACACAAGTGTAAAGTCAGTCCTTCTGTACAGATCTGAGGCATGGCAAGTGACAAATGTCATCACTAACAAGATAAAGACATTTGTTTACAAATGTCTGCGCAACATCCTCAACATCAGATGGCCCAAGATCTCCAATAGAGACCTGTGGGAGAGAACCAACCAAAAACCTGTCAGCCAAGACATCGGGAAGAGGAAGTGGGGCTGGATTGGTCACATCTTGCGAAAGCCAGCCGACAATTTAACAAGACAAGCTCTGGGCTGGAACCCACAGGGGAGGCGCAGGGTTGGGAGACCCAGACAGACGTGGAGTAGATCAGTCCACAGAGAGGCGGAGACAGCTGGCATGACATGGTCCCAAATGGAAAGGGACGTCCAGAACCGAGTCCGATGGCGGGGTGTTGTTGCGGCCCTATGCTCCACTGGGGGCAAATAGGACCAAGAAGAAGACTACCTACAGCTCTTGTAAAGTGCGTTGAGCTCACCTCCGTGTGGCAAAATGCGCTATATAAATCCTTTTATTACTTTACCTAAAGATATAACCATAGGAGAATAAAGAAAAGAGGGCTGAGGAAATTACCATAGCAATAACAAAGCAATTGCCCATTTTTTTCTATGTGATGTTGGGCAGCCATCACTTGATTGATCAAATCCATAGAGCCACTGTAATGAAAGATATGTTATGGCACTCATAAATGCCCTTGAGAATCACATTCTGTGAAAATCCAAGCTAGAAGCAATGACAAGTACTTTATCCACCTTAAATATGCCACAGGAGCGAGGTAATAGCCTCCTGAATCACCAATTTTTCCACCTAAAAAGTCTAGCCAAACTGGAAAAGGTAAAAGTGACCTGCTCTGTTGCCTTGGGTCCTGTGGGACAAATCCTGAACATGCTCTATGCCAGGTCTATAGAAACTTCAGCAACAAGCAGTGTGAGTTGCTGAGCATCCTTTGAAGGTAGGGTATTTTTGGCAGTATAAATAAAAGGGTTTGTTAGCTGGGAAACTGACTCACCTACATATGG
The DNA here is from genome assembly GCA_004794325.1 of Pomacea maculata. Taxonomy (NCBI): domain Eukaryota; kingdom Metazoa; phylum Mollusca; class Gastropoda; order Architaenioglossa; family Ampullariidae; genus Pomacea; species Pomacea maculata. The sequence goes on from SRHC01002052.1 coordinate 19,755, forward strand.
CACTAAAAAAACTGAACCAACAAATATTGTGTAGGTCTTAAAAATATGAAAAAGCCATGAGATCTGAAAGATCCTTACTTTTCCTACACACCACAAACCAAGATGTTTAAAGAAGATAACATGGATGTGTTTCCTTGGAAATCTTTTAGAACTAGCTGTTTGCCACCAAAAAGCAAGCGGCACTGGAACAAAGAAAACAAGTAGAGGTGACCTTCAGCAAAAAGCGAGTCACATTCAAACCATGACTGAATGGTGCAGTAGCAAAGCAACCAACTGCAAAAACAGCAGTAGAATAAAATTAGTGGTCAGCTGACGATATGGTCTGTTAATCAAAAATCAAAAAAAAAAAATCAAAACAGACTTTATTGTCTGTCCAGGAGACCCAGAAATTTGTCTTCGCTCACAAGGGCAGGCATACATTCTCATACAGACATTTAACAAACAGTTAGGAGTAAACGTTAGGAGTAAAAAAGTGTAGATTGCACCAGTCCATCAAAGCAGTTTATGTTTATCCTAACAACTAACCTCGGGTGACCAAGGGCCTAAAAGCAGTGCGTAACAAAAAGAACCATGTGTTCTTCACGGGTTCTGCCCACGACAGAAGATTGGTACATAGAGAGGTCCATGATGCTATCCGTTGGGTCAAGGTTATAGTTATATATGTATATAAGGTTCTATGGTTGACAATAAAGAGTAATGCTAAAATGGTAGTTAAATTCCTATGGTAATGTCATCTTGTAAAGTTGAAAATGAAATGTTCTGGAGCTGGAAAACAAATATAACATGGCACTTAAAAATTATGATAAGAATTTAAAAAGTAAAAATATTTCTACATCCAAATTCAATATCTGCCTCAGCTACATGTTGAAGTAAGGATTCTGAAATAAGAAAAAAGTCCAGCCTACTTTGTTGTAAAGGGTTGGATCTTCTCCAGGTGTATCGGTTTATTTCTGGGTTCAGATATCTCCATATATCTATTAGTTCTAAATTGTCTATTAATGTTTCTACGCTTACGCAGGCTTTAGGATTATTATTTATGTTTATAATTATGGTAATCTTTGTTAGGGTCCATAACTAGATTCCAGTCTCCCCCTATTATTACTTTACTAATCTGCGTATCTTGAATTAAGCGTTCTAGTTTCACATAAAATTCTGGGTTATCTTTATTTGGTCCATAAATGTTGACTAATAAGAGGTTCTCGCCCATAATTTCTATTACTTCCAAAATATAATCTCCTTTCTCATCTTTATACACTTTATTAACTTTAAATTCAAAATTATTTTTAAATAAAATTCCAACACCTCTAGAGGAGGTATTATTGGATGCAAAAAGGCAGGTGTACCCCCATTCAGATCTAATATACCTTTCTTGCTTAGGGTCAAAGTGTGTATCTTGTAGGAAATATATTGAATAATTTTTTTTGTCTAATATAGTTAAATACATCTTTCCTTTTCTGTAAGTTACCCAGTCCCTGACAATTAACTGAACAAATCTTAATGCTAGTCATGTTTGGCCCTCTAAATTAAAGTCAACAAAGTCAAACGCCTTGCCTGACGGCCAGTCTTTTCTTACTTCCACTTCGGTTGCGATCTTGTTGCACTATCTTCCCTTATGTAACTGTCCATAGAGCCTTGTTTTTTCCCCTTTCCGCTTGCACCTCCGTTCTTGCTCTTACGCCGTTTGAGTGTGCATGTGCTGTCGTCTGTCATCGGCAGTTGTGTCCCTTTGACCTTTTCAGCACATCCGGCCGTCGTGCTCCTTGTCTCTACCCGGCTAGTCTGCACGGGTACCCCGTACGTGGTTTCAGGGTCACGACTAGATGGGGACACCGATGCGGGGTTAAGGACGATACTAGTACATTGCTGTTAGGTGGACACTCACTGACATCGGCTGTCTGGCTGTTGTTGGCCTCTGTTACACTGGTGTATGGAGGTGTGTCCTTCCCCTTTGTATTATCGCCGGTAGATGTCTTGGTAGTGTTGGATTCAGCAGGGCATTTAGTGGGCAAGACAGCAGTCGGAGTCATCTGTAGGTTGTTGATAATGCTACCTCTGCGAGTAGCCTCGTTCGTGTCTATTTGCTCCCCATGCTTATCGGCCTGTAATATGGTGTTATCCTCTTCCTCATCTGTTTGCAGAGGTAGATAGCAGTTCCGCAGAGGTAGAGGTAAGTAAGACTGACTGTTCCGGTGCTGTCGGACTCCGTTGTTCCGCTGCGCTGTTACTAGTGTGTATTCATCAGTCTGTTGCTGTAGGGCTGCCTGGTGCTGAGAGGGGGATCTGTCCGCGTTGGTTCGAGGATTCTCCCTCTCTTCCTGTTGTCTGTTCGTATTTTGATATAAGGGTCCTCCAACGACGAGCCGGTCTCCTCTGTAGAACGCACGCACCCCGCTATTTCTGTAACACTTTATGATCGACTGTTGTCCTTCTGTGAGATCACTAGCCACAGATACACCTTTTGCTCTCAGTTTCTCTCGTGCTTTGGTAAGTATATCCAACTTGTCAGACCATCGAGTGAGCTTAGCGATTATGGGGCGTGGTTTGATTTCCCTGTTTCGGGTATGTCCTGCTGGCACAATTTTCTTACCGACTCTGTGCGCTCGAACGATGTCAGTGGTTTGCCACACTTTCCCTGGAATTGTTTCTTGCAGGAGGTTCATTATCGTAGCAGCACAGGTTTCGTATGAATCCTCTCCAGTTTCTGTTATCCCGAAGAACTTCAGGTTGTCTCTGCGTGAGAAACCTTCGAGCTTGTCGAGCTTGTCGTCAAAGACCTGGAGAGACTGATCTACATGATCTTTTAGTCTCTCGGTGTTTTGCTCGAGCGACTCTTGCCTTTGTTTAACTTGCTGTAACTCCGTAAACAGTTTATCAATGGCCGATTTGAAAAGTCTCAGTTCGTCTCTAACTTCGTCAATGTGGTGTTTAATGTTTTCCTCTTGTTTGTTGAGTAATGTCTGGATATCAGTTAAGACATCACGCTCGTTGGAGCGGGCCATAGGAGGTCCACACAAGGCTACCGCCGTGCTCAACCACAATAAATGTTAATTGAGACAATTTTTGAGACAATGATAGCCAAGATGGTGCTCACTGACTATATCACAAACGAATTATTCACTCCCAGTTTTCTAACCACGAGTACCTGTTGTTCGACAGCTCCTATCAACATCAACATCGCCTCGCTCACCCCTTCGTACTTCAGCAGATCTTCTTTCCTATCTCTCGTAACTGTCGATAAGTCCTGGCTTGAGTCCGTGCTTGACTCAACTACTTGCGCTTCGTTGAACAAGAGTCGGACGACACATCAAAGTGGTTTTTAGGACAGTTCAGTAGTTGTTTTTCGACATATTCTTGATTTTTCCGATGTGAATGGCAGTGGAGTTGAGTTAACCTACTCCATTACTGATTTTGTAGCTCAAAACGTTTTGAAAAGAGACGAAGTTTTGTTGAAAAAGTAGGAGCACAAAATTATGCTGCCATCTTGGCTGCCTGAGCAGTGTTGTGGTCAGAGTTGTGAAGTAGCAGGAGTCACTACTAGGTTAGTCTCAGTGTGTGTCACTGATTTGCCAGTGTGCATGTGAGTAGACCTGTTGTACCAACTGTGAAAAAAAGTTCTTCCTTCGAATATCTTCAACTGCAAAGATTCTGTTTCTTGGAGAGGTTGGCACTGTAAGGACGACCCAAAGAGAGCCATTGACGATGACATAGTTGCATGGGACTTATGGCTTTGTCATGTAATTGAACACAGTCACCATCCTTTCCTGTAACAATCTGCTAATGCTATCTGACAAAGTGCAAAAGTTTCCTTAGCACTCATACTAGGGCCAGGGAAAGTATTTCCAAGCCGTCTGTCATAGGTGAAAAACAATTACCGATTACTCTTTTAGCCAAGGCATCTATGGTTGAGTAGTGACCAAAAGGCAGACCAAAGCTTAGGATACCTCAAAGGCCCTGTAAGGCAGGGTCAATGAGCTGGAAATACTTAACTGCTAGACATGAAAACAGTGAAAATCACAGCTTCCACAGTTCCAGAGAAAATACAACCACTACCATAAACATAGACTAAAAGATTAAAGTAATTTTGTAGGGATTTGGCCCCCAACATTATTTCATGCCTTATATAAACAAGAAATATTTTACCATCATCAAAAACAAAAAGAAATGACATCATATCCTGATTTAATACTTTTACAAGAGAACTGCATATATTTTAAACTTCAAACACTCAGTTCTTTAAAACAGGCTAATAACCATTTGCTTAAATGTTGGAATGGGATAGAATTTACTTAACATTTGAAAATAAATGCAAGACACACCGGAAGTCTCCAGCTAACATCCGCTTTAAGGCAGCAGCAAAGTTCACAGCAGGGTATTTCCTTTTAGGAAGACACAGATGACCCTCAGACCTGAAAATAATTTTGATATTATCATCTCCATCTACAAGACCCATAGTCTATGGGAGTGGTTGGGAGCATAAATCATTGAGGTTCTTACCTCCTCATGAACACAGAAAAAAATTATCGCAGGTGACAAGATATTACAGATAAATGTTTTCATGCAGTTAGTGGAATGAGAAAAAGTGTGATGTGCTTGAAGACCCTTCTATGAGTAACAATCTTATTTGATATATTTTATGTCTTCTGAAGTCTTTCAATGTGCTTAGCAGAAAGATCTGTGAGTGCACTGAAGTCAATTATAAAGCTAAATAAGCTGGGCTCAAATGAGGTAATAGATCCACAGCTATATGAATAAGGTTTGGTTGCTTGTGTATTATAAGTTCATGTAAGATAAGTACAATCTGTCGCTGTCTCACTTTTCGGACCACAAAAAACTCATTACTTTTTTAGTTCTATCTTCCTTTGACAACAGGAGCTCACTTCTTGCTGGCATTGCAGATCATCTCTTGGGAAAGTTCCAGGAGAGCAGAACTATGCTGAAAGGCTTCTTTCACACAGGAAGGTCTCTATCAACTACTTCCAAAACCACACTAGCTGCCTATCCCACAACAAATAGGTTATATGTTGTATCCCCGCAGTTCTCAAACGGTTTCCTCTACTGTACCACCACCAGAAGAAATATGGGATTAGAACAGACGAGACTGATACAGGTAGGAAGCGCATCTCGTGACAGTATGAACAAAATATTTTGTTAAATGTGCCTCTGGGATAGTAAACGGCAACCGGTTAGAAGTCGCTTATTAGCTGATTAAGGAAGCGTGTCTGCTGTATGAGTTCTTCTCTTCACATATTTGGACTAAGCACATCAAAGAAGCTTACAAGGGGGGCACGAAGGTGGTCATTTTTTAAGTTTCTTATACTGGATTAGATAGTGAAATTAGCCTACACTGGTGGCTAACGGGGGCGCGCGGACGTACCTTTGTTTGTCAGGGGGGAGCATCACAAGTAAAAGGTTGAGAACCACTGCTGCATCCCATTTGTTTCTACTTCATCAAGCAGACTGCTCCTTTATATCTTAGAGATATTCTATGTTCTTTCCAGATCTGTAGCTCTTCATGTGATTCTCAAACCTTCGTGTTTCCCATCAAACAAAAAAAAAAAACACAAACAAACAAAAAAAAAAAAAAAAAGAAAAGAAACTCGAGGATAGCATTCTGTCTCTAATCTTGGCTCTGTAGTCTGGAACAACTTAACCTTTCTCTATCTGATATTCAGATACTGCAGACAACTTCAAAACATCCTTTAAAACCCATCTCTTATCAATCCCACAAAAGTAACATTTTGCATTCTTGTTAGTTTCAAATGTTACTTTTGTTGTCTTCTCATTAAATCAGTTTTATAAATAACATTTTTCCTTGTAGGAAAAGGTAAGGGAAATTGTTAGATGGGGTTAAATGATATTATGTTATGAATCCTTTCCACTAAAAATTTGGTATTGCAAAACAATCATTAACTAATAACTGGATCTAAAACACAGGTTTGGGACAGTACAAGGAGACTGCCATTATTTTTTTGGTCCTACCCATCCAGCAAGAGTGTTCACGTTCTGTTTCCTAAGCGTAGTCATTAAAACACTGGTACTGCCTACATCATGAATCAGTCACAGGTCAGTTTGTTTTCCTTTCTAAAAGAATACAAGACATGACAGTCTCCAAGAAATGATTTACAACTGAGCTTTAGATACATTTGTAAGTAAGAAGTTCATTTGAAACCCCAAAGTTTGAGTGGAAATAATTCTGAATGCTAGTACAGTGAAAGCTCGTCTAGCCAATGCCTTTGACAGCGAACATTTCGGATAACAACCAAAAACTTTGTTAAATATTTGCACCGGATACCGAACAAAATTTGGATACCAAACAGCCACGTCACCTACACGTGACTGACTAGCATCTCAGACCAAGCATCATTCGCGCTCGAGACACAGTTACGATCGGTCATTTGTTATCTTTATGTGTGTGCATCCTTCTTATTTAGTGATTTTTGTGCTTTATTTTAATTATATATCCCTCAATCATGGCTCCAAAGAAGATTAAGAGCAATAGTAGGGAGGTTGTGAAAAGGAAGTGGCTAACAATTGAATTGAAAAAGGAAATGATTTCAAAGGCATGCGTGTGTCGGATATCGCCCCCAAATACGGCATGTCGAGGTCGACAATCTCGAAGATTTTAAAGCAAAAGGAGCAGCTAAAAGAAGCTAATGTTTCAAAAGGAGCGAGTACATGTACTTTAACAAAGCAAAGGCCTCAAATAATGGAAGAAGTAGAAAAGTTGTTTCTTGTGTATATAACGGAGAAACAGTTAGAAGGTGTTAGCATCAGTGAGTCATTCATTTGTGAGAAGGCGCTACAAATCTATGAAGATTTGCAGATGAAAACCCCAGGGACAAGTGCTGCAAGTGATTTTGTTTTCAAAGCCAGTCGAGGCTGGTTTGAGAAATTTAAGCATAGAAGAGGCATCCACAGCGCCACAAGGCTTGGGGAGGCAGCTAGTTCCGACAAGGCAAGGGCCGAGAGTGCGTTCAAGAATTCAGAAAAATCACAGAAGGAGGTTACATCCCAGCAACAGGAACCAATTAAATCAATTTCCTTTATTTCTTATGGGGAAAATTGTTTCGGATACTGAACATTTCAGGTACCGACCAACTTTCCAGAATGGACTGTGGTCGTTAGCCAAGGCTCCACTGTACCTAAGTCCAACCTGCCATTTTTCTTGCCTTTTTCAGTTTTTAGTAAACATTGATATGGTTCAATATGACATACAAACCTTTCTGGATCAGTATTGAGGCCAATCAAAGGCTTATTATTGTCAATAAACTTTGAAGCTGCCAAAAGATAGGTACCATCGCCTCCAGCAGTGAACACAGCATCTGCCCAATCTAATGTACTGCTAGTAAGGTCAAAGCGCTCAACTATCCTCGTTTCAATGCCAGCAGCCCTGAATAAAAGAAATGATAATCACAACAATGTCTGCAAAATAAAAGACCAAAATGTTTATAGCAGGACTAACTGACAGGACTGGAAAACAAGCAATAAACTTTGTTAAAAGTTATTGCAACTCTACAGTGGGAGTATTGCTATTATTTATAAATGTAAATCAATACAAAATATACTATTAACAATAGCAAGAAGTTCAATGCATACTTCAGTATTCTAACTTATACTCTAAATAGACATGATATTTGTATGTAGCACTAAATGTTAAGAAGGGTAAGTTAATTCCCCTGCTTCTGTTTGATAATATATTCTAGACTTTGCAAAATTTTCATCTGCTCAAGAAATGAACTTATTCTTTTTTTTATACTTATCTGATGTTCAACATCTAAAATTATTTGATCAAGCAACTCTTTTCATCTGAAAATATAGTCAAAAACCAAAGAGAATCTGAAAATGTGTTTAAAGAGGACATGAAGAGAAACCACTAAAAATAATCCTGTAAGATACTGATATTGTCTGAAACTAGAAATTAATTCACAATCCCATTTTAAAAAATTATATTTTTAAAGCTGTAAGGAATGCAAGGTTCATCTCAAGAATTTGTTGTCATCGACAAAAGTCTTTGTCTTTTATTTAATTTCTTGGTACAATTCAGCACACAAGTCCATCACAAAACTCTCAAATATTTTTGCAGCAATTCAGAAAATGTAGGAGCAACCTTAAAGTAAAAAGAATGAAGAATTTTCACAACTCCCCAAACTGTGCTAAGACCTCAAAACTCTTTAAAAAGAAAATAAAAGGTCTCTTTCTAAAACTCCTAAAGTTTCTTAAACTTTAAGGACAATAATAACCGAATTTGTAAATCCCATTTCCCCATGGTGATGTAAGCTCAGTGCACTGCACATAAAAGACTATGAATGAACAGTTCCTACAAGGTTAGGAAACTAACTTTACTTTTACCATGCTAAAGAAATTCTTAATATTGGACAAAGTAAGTGTACAAGTATAGAATTGCTGATGAAGGCATGTGGATAATAATAATAATAAATGCAAAATTTATATAGCGCATACTCACACTCATAAGGAGTATGCTCTATGCACTTAAGAACACGAACGAGACATGGGCAATATATGAGGGACAGAAGAACAAGCAAACAGCATATGAACGACAAAAGGACAAATAACAGTATGTTTGATGAAAATAAAAGATAAATATAAAAAACGTAAAGAGGATCCAAATTACAAGTAGATATATGTCAAAAGCTCCAGCTCCAGTTTTATTCTACCACTTATAAGCATATATTCCTATATTTTTGTTATCTGGAATAGTCACAGAAAATTATTTGAAAAGTTATTACTGTTATTATTAATATAATAAAATGATTATATAAGTAATATTAAGTGACATAAAGACACTAGTTTGATGTATCAGTGCTATCTTTACAATTATACTCACTCAAATGCTTTCTTCACAGCTTCCAGACCTGCTTGGTGATTTTTATGTCGTAATAAAAGTCTGTCATAATCTGAATCTTTGGACTCAAGCTGAAATAAAAATAAACACAACACTAAACATCATTGCAAAGAGTTATATTTGTTAAGATGTCAGACTTGATTATTACAAAAACACATTAGACAATTACAATATTAAGTTATAGTTAATGTAAATGCACTACTTTTACTTACATAAGCCCTGAATTCGTTCTCTGACATTTGTCTCTGGCGTCTGCGTTCATACTGGAAACGAGTCATCTTTGTTAAAACAGTCACTCTTCTTGGAGCGAATACGGGTGCATTATCTTCACCGTACGATTTCGAAGTTTTAAATCGCACTAAATATTTATATCTCGTTCCATGTAATTCTGAATGATGTCCGCATAAATTATTATTCGACAATCGAGACAAATAGTTATGTTCAATACCAAAGACATGTTTCAGGAGATGCTTCGAAATAACACTCTTTGTAATGCACATGCTATAGATTTTTTAAAAGCCCTATTCAGAATTTGTATTGCTGGTTTGAAAATATAATACCACACATATTTATTAGCAAAAAAATATCTAATATATCACTGTTAGGTCACACTTGGTTTGTTTTGGTCGCCATTAATGTAGAGTCCGGCAAAATACTGCATACTGTAAGAACCAAAACGTTTCCTACTAAATTTTGTGGCAGATTTTTCCGTCACAGTAAAATAAAAATATGAGTATCATTTGTGACTGAAAAGCTTAAATTTAAAACATTAATGCGAAGCTAATACTTAAGCTTTGCAGCTGAAGAGCCACGACAGCCGCTTACGCTAGACGAAACATGAGAATTCGATGTTATCGCGAGTCAGTCTAGTGCAGTATAGAGAAATCAGTGATTACAATGCTTCCGCTACACAAAGATGACCCTTTTCATAAGCCTGGAGGGAAGCTGAAAGAAAAATTATTTGGATGGCTGAGGTAAAGTTGTCCTTCAGTCTCCGTATGTCTTGAAATTGAGTGGGGAAAAGGGAGTGCTACGTACAGTTCTGCTACTATCGATATACATATAGTGATAGCAACATGATGGCACGCGTCTCGTCCATTATGTTTCCTCTACTGTACCACCACCAGAAGAAATATGGGATTAGAACAGACGAGACTGATACAGGTAGGAAGCGCATCTCGTGACAGTATGAACAAAATATTTTGTTAAATGTGCCTCTGGGATAGTAAACGGCAACCGGTTAGAAGTCGCTTATTAGCTGATTAAGGAAGCGTGTCTGCTGTATGAGTTCTTCTCTTCACATATTTGGACTAAGCACATCAAAGAAGCGACTGCAATATTGAAATTGTTTACAGTTAGCTGTTTTGCTAGGTTCACAGACACACGACAGAGTACATTGGGCTTGTTTTGCTTTTATTCTTGACTTAATAACTTTATTTCATTTTATTGTCAGTTGATCTGTGCCTGTGTCCTTATGGATCAGCTTATGTTTCACATTTTAATATACCACCAGTTTCCAAGGACTGTCTCATTAACAGTACCACAAGCATGTTGTGAATGATGTTCTTTTTCTCTAGCCGAAGTTTAGGAAATAATACAGTAGGGTTTTTTAGGTCATCAGATTTACTTTATTCTCACCATCCACATAATGTTTTACAATCAACATTTATATCCCATGAAGATGCAAAGATTAATTACCTTTGTGAACCTATAGAATAAGACCAGCAGTGTCCATTGCACCCAGGTCAAAATTCACCTCTTAACAAACAGCCAATCAGGCAATTTGAGGCAATCGTGCAAGATTTTAAAAATACTTTAAAAGACGACACTTGCTCATTTTTGAAATTAAAATTAAAGTATGGGACTGTTTAGGAATAGTATTCTTTTGATGTTTCTGGCAATGAGTTTAAGACCTACATATTTTAGAATAATTAGCCTAAGGAAGTAAATGGTTATTTTTCTTATCACAGTTACTTGTCTGTGGCACTTTACCTCATAATACACAAACTAACAACCTTACACAGAGAGAGTATTTTTTTTAATTAAAGTTATTGTGTTTGTGTAAAAGTAAGGATTTAGACTTGGAAAATGAACAGTAGAGAGCAAGGCAAAGGACATCAGAACCACATGAGCCCAAATGAGGGTAGGGGGGATGCCCAAAACTGGTGAGGTGTTGTGGCGCTATGCTCCTCAAGGAGTATTAAGGAATAAACAAACGAAAAGCAAGGATTTATTCCCAAGATCATCACTCATTGTCTACAACAGCACATAAATGTTAGATCCAGCCTATCCAAAGGGATTGCATAATTTGGACACAGAAGACCATCTACTCCAGTACAAGCTTGTTAAACTTTTGAATCTAGAAATTACTACAACCATGAAAACTTGTCAGAGAATATCTGAAAAACTAGAAATTTCACCTGTAAATGTAGTTGCAAATGTAAAATGCTTTTAACTTTAGATTTAACAGTGTTTAAACAAAAATGGCATAAAGAAATTCCCTCACTATCATACCATTTGCCAAAGATTTTCAATTTCAATTACTCTCAAAGTACTGGTTTTGTGTTAACTAAATTTAGTAATTAAAACAGAACCATGAAATGAGCTTAATTTGCAGATGCAAGTGAATCAACAATAAAATAATCATACACTGCACACATTAAAATTGTAAAATTTCTACATCCAAGCACCAAGCTATTTCCATTATATTGCATTTAACAGACACATACATCCCTGCACTGGGCATCAGTTTATAACAACAGGTGCTAAAAATGTTTAGTCTTCCGAGGAAATCACTGCATACTTACATTCAAATTTCAGAGCAAAAAAAACATAAGAAAGTTTCATTCTCCCCAAACAGATTCAGTTATACATCAAGTGCCAATAGACAATCTTAGTTCTTTACAGATAGCTTTATGACTGGGCCTATCTTAGGGCTCAATAGGAATAGCATCCTATCCTACATGTGCCCACAAAGTCTTTTGCATGGCCTTTCCCTTTTACATACATACAAAAGAAAGAGTTGGAACAGTCAAAAAGTAAAATAAAAGATCCCAGCAAATCCTGTGGCTGTTCAGGAAGTTACAGCTCACCTATCATATTGTGCAGCAAACAGTGCTATGTTGCAGCCCCCGTGGGCCCAGCTTCTCGTGCCGGGGGTGAACACCCACCCTTTCTCTGGCTGGGTGACTAAGCTGGCCCACCCCATTTTTCTTATGCTTTTCATTTTTCTCCCTTACCTGTCCCTTTCATCTGTACTCTTTTTCTAATCAAACATCACCCTCTTATACTTCAGTTTTATCCTTCCTTTCTTCTGTCTACACAGGTCTTTCTCGTGTCTTCTGTTTTCTTACCATGCCTTTCTTTGGATGTCATTTTTTTCTTTGTTGCCGTCTTTAGGCCCCCTGCATTTGCTGTGCAGGGCGACCCATTTCGGGGAAGGATGGGATCTTGTAAGTTGAGGTCCCTGATGGGTTGTGGCCCATTATACCAACCCACCTCTTTGGCCCAGACTTGTCCTAGGCAGGAGGTTGGTCGTATATTGCCCTAACTTTGCTAGAAGGCTGGGGCTGGGGCCAATCTGGTTTTCATACTTGGAAGGCCAGAGTATATTCCTTGTGTATCCCTAGTGCGACCCTGATGGAAATGCCCTAAGTCAGGGGTGTCAAACACAATTACACAGGGGGCCAAATCTCACATTATACACAAGGTGGCGGGCCGAAGGTTATTATTTAAGTCCGATAACTTTTTATTGAACAGTAGAAAACTAAACTTTTTGTTATTAATTTTGTGTAAACAAAATCATACATTAAAACAAAATTAAACTAATAACAAACCAAGGCTTAGCAGTTTTTCTTAATTTATTTTGTCAGAAGTGGACATTTGACGTCTTTTCTTGGCAACAAGTTCGTTTATGTTTGGAGTAAGTTTCTGTGTTGTGAAGATTCTCAGGATAGACTGCAAGTGTACATCAGTAAGACGACTCCTGTGTGATGTTTTGTTGATCTTCATTACAGAGAAAAGTTGCTCACACAAATGTGCTGCCAAACATACTCAAGATTCGAGCTGCATGTAGACGAAGCTGGGGCATCGTTTGTGGGAAGGAATGAGTGAACTGTGCAGGCCCCACAGAGTCATACTTTGCCTTCAGTGACTCATTACACTGCAGTTCTATGAGTTCCATCTGCAAATGCATAGGTGCAGTTTCCACGTCGATGGCAAATGGGTTGTGAAGAGTGGGAAATTGTTTTTCTACACCTCAAAGTCACTGAAATGGCGTTTAAACTGAGCACGAAGTGAGTTCAGTTTTTCAGCAAAATGTGCATTTGGGAACACCTTGGCGCTGACTTCGTCCATCACTGTTTTGCAGCAAGAAAAGTGAAACAAGTTTCATTGGTTCATTTGTGTTTCCCATAAGAACAACTTCACTCGAAATGCCTTCACTGCATCATGCAGGTCAGTGATCAAGTGGCCCCGTCTCTGGAGCTGCAGGTTCAAGGCGTTGAGATGAGTGTATGTCACACAGAAATGCCAACTCACTTTTCCACTTTTCATCCTACAAGACTGTGGAGTCTTTTCCTTTGCTGTCCATGAACTGACAGATTTCCCCATTCAGCTGAAAAACTCAAGTGAGAACTTTGCCCCGACTTAGCCACCTCACGTCTGTGTCATATGGCATGTCGCCCAACTGTGAATCTATTTTCTGCACAAAGGACTGAAACAGGCGGTGATTTAACCCTTTGGATCTGATGAAGTTGACAGTTTGTGTTACAGTGCTCATTACATGCTCCATGTTGAGGACTTAAGCACACAATGATTCTTGGTGTATTATGCAGTGATATGCTATCAACTCCCCACTACAATTTTCTTGGATATGTGACCGCATCCTTCCAACTAGTCCACTCTTTGGGCCGCACATCGCTGGCGCTCCATCTGTTGTAAGTGCAACAAGTTTGTCCCAGGGCAGGTTCATGTCACTTATACTTTGACATGCGTTGTCAAAAATGTCCTTTCCTGTCGTCCCATGCATGGATTTTATGTCTAATATTTCTTCTGTGATATTTAAACTGGAGTTGACTCCATGGATGAAGATGGCAAGTTGTGCGGTGTCCGTCGTGTCAGTGCTTTCATCGACTACAAGAGAGTATGGAACGAAGTCTTTGCTTTTTTCGATCAGCTGTGTTTTCACATCAGTGGCCATCTCACAAATCCTATAAGCAACCGTGTTTCTGCTGCGGCTTACATTAGCAAACATTTGCTTTTCGTTTGGACACAAGACTTCACACACTTTCATCATGCAACTCTTCACAAACTCTCCCTCATTAAATGCCACAAAGTAGACACACTGTTTACCGCTGATATTAGTAAACATGTATTCAGCCTCCCATTGGCTTTGAAAGACTCTGTTTTCAAAATCAACTTTTCTCTTAGCCATTTTAACGGCTAGCTTTAATTTAAAATTTGATTGGCATTGAAATTACAAAAATCCCTTCACTACACAGTGTAATGTTCTCGATCTTTATTAAGTAAATTAACATTAAGTAAAAGTCTTTAGAAAAGTCACAACACGTTCTTAGTTCTGATCATCTGCCTTTGTTAACCAACAGATGGCGCACCAGTACCTTCGACTAGCGTTAAGTTCACACACTACACACAGCTTTCAATTAATTCTAATAAACAATCACGTGCTCTGCTCAGTACTATTTGCTATGACAGATGTTATGTGATGTTATTGCATCAATATATGTACGTAAAATAAGATATAATTAGGCAAAAAAAGACAAATTATCAATACACAAGCAGCAATTATTTCAACACCGTGGCTTGCTATTTATACTCGGATACTTATCTCTTTTGCGGCAGTCATTTACTCTTGACGACGCAGGAACTGGACAGTCAATATTCCACAGTTGGCACTTATCATCCACAGTTCATTTGTATAATTCACAGTTCACATGTATCATGTACAGTTTGCACATATAATTCCAGTTGGTAAGTATATATATAATCCACTGTCCTTGGAGAAGTTATACTCCCACCAACTTGATCTACCCAAGTTTGTTCTCACAACTTAACGTCTCATTGAGACCACTTCTGCTCACCAGCCCGCAGATTCAGAAATGATGAGTTTCTATTAGTCTGAGGATGAGCTGCCTCATCATACACGTGGGTTGCCCCTAGTCACCCTTTGATCTTGGACCTATTCAGGGAAGTTAACAGGTACTAAAAATCTTCGACCTGTGGCCCATGTTCAGGCCAGCGTGTCCCATGTCACAGGTCAGATGTATGGGCCTCGCCTTGACCATCCCTTCAGGTCATTAACAGGAGCGGTGGTAACTTGACCAGTGCACTGTTGGTGGTCTATACAAACTTCACTAAACTCATCCCATCACTTGCTGTGCTCGACATGAACTTTTCTGTTGTTTGCCTACTACTTGTTGCCGGGCCATTAACAATGATTAACTAAAATTCTTTCGCAGGCCAGGTAAAATTTCATGGCAGGCTGAAAGGGGCCAGCGGGCCGGGTGTTTGACACCCCTGCCCTAAGTGGTACCACTCGGTCGCATCCCCTTGTTGGACTCTGTGGTGGGTGGGGAGCATAAGGAACGAACCAAGTTCCTTCAAATCATGGCACCAAAAAAAACAGTGCCTTGGAAAACCCATCAGAGAAGATGAATCCTCGGACAGACAGTGAGGATGAAGTGAGAGAATGCTTGAGAGAGAATATTGAAGGGGCCTGGCCCCATTTTCTGGTGGTAGAGGGCACAGAGCCGTTCCGGCCGCTCTCATCCCTGTAACTTTTTGCAATAACAGAAGGGTTTAGAAATATATCTACTCAATTTTGTGGTCATAGACATCTGCGCTCTGGACAGTTTCTTGTCCAGTGCGTAAATCAGAAAGCATCTGAGGCCCTGCGATGATGGGACGGGAAACTGTTTGTCAACCGGTTCATAAAGGTGACTCCATATCAATCCCTCAACTCTTCAAGAGGGGTCATTCGTTGCTCTGACCTTGCTGCGATGTCCAAGGTTGACATCAAGTCAGAACTGGCACCCCAGGGGCTCACAGCTGTGCAGAGGGTCATTCTAAAGGACAGAAAATCTATTCTTACAAATACCCTGTTTTTAACCTTTTGTTTGCCCAAAATACCTGACTTCATTGAGGTTGGGTATTTGCGGTTAAAGTTTCTTTATTGATACCTTCATCGTTGCACTGCTTCGACTGTCAGCGTTATGGTCACAGGGCTAGCTTCTGCAAGTCCCAAGACTGCTGGTTTCGGTGCAGCGGCACAGGCCATGCGGCAGCTGATTATTCTGAAAGCACCAAATGTGCAAATTGTGAAGGGTCTCATGTTGTTTCTTCTAACGACTGCCCGAAATGGAAAGAAGAGGCAGCCATTCAGCATGTAAGCACAGAATCTGGTGTCTCATATGCCGATGCTCGCCGTTGCGTTGTGGGTTGCTTCTCAGGAGCACCTTCTACTTCAAGCTCCATTTCCTACTTGGCAGCTGTCTCAAAATGACTGTCCACCTCTGTGTCTGTCCACACGGACATGACCTGGATCTCTTCTGAGGGCCCTGTCCCAGTCCGCCAGGCTATGCTTCCTCCTTCTACAAGCTGTGGTGGCACCCAGTCATCACAAAAATCTCAAGCCACACAAGCATCACAGTCCCAAAATTCCCCTTCACCAATCAGAAACACTGCACGCCAGCAAACACGCAACACAAAATCACCAAGAAACAAGAATACAACACAGCAGACAGACAAGAACACAAAAACAAAAAAAAAAATCGCCAGAAAAACCCATTACTCACCAGATAATGTGGGACTATCACAGCAGCACCATCAATCCCGATTTCTAATCGCTTTGCTTCTCTTGGCTAGCAGGAAATGGATGTGAATGAGTGACGCTTAGTTTTGCCTTCTCCATCCTGCCATCCCCGGCCTTCCTCTTCTTCTTACTCTGTTTCTGTGAGGTGCTCTGCATCTGTTCCTCACAGATAAATCGTATCTACAATCCTTCAATGGAACTGTTGAGAGAAACAATGTTAGGCATCGGAGTTCTTCAAAGTTGGCATTTTATCACCAGTGATCTTCCTGATGGTCATAGACTGGATTATGCGCACAACAACCCAAGACAACAACACCGGTATCCAGTGGACTTTAACCAAACAGCTGGAGGATCTGGACAGATAATATTAGTCTCCTAACATTAAAATGACATTAAATAATAACATTAATTAATAACATTAAAATTAACATTTCGGGCAGTCGTTAGAAGAAACATCTCTCCAGAGTAGAGTGATGTCCCTTCATTTAACTACTGTACTAGTGTCAGCTCTTCGGCACAATTGGTTTTTGCCCGTTTATCTGAGTCAGATTTTGTGTACCAATGCTCAGTGACTCTGTGATATCATTATCTATCTTTCTAGATTGGTTGCTGTGTCTTCGTGACTTCTATCATTTATCTGGAGCATTTTATTTCAACTCTAACGTCCACGCCATCTTGCCATATTTTAGATCTGTGCATCATCTGGATTACCTGTGCCCACAAACAATTGTAACTTTTCCAGTACTGCTGAGCATTGCGTTTTTCCATTTTCTGATTTGTGGACCTGTGTGAGTGGTGTTCGTGCGCTTGGAAGCAGCAGATTGTCTCTCACAATTAAGGTCCTTTTCAGCCATCAGATCGTTTGGTACTGTATAAATTTTGGTATGAACTTTCCTTTTGGTTTTCTGCAACTGCTGATGTGAATTTTATTGGAGTACTTTTATGAATTTTTGTGAAAACTGGAACTTGAAGTTGATACTGGCTTTACTCTACTCATTGACAGTGGCACAGGAGAATTAGAGGTTTTCCCTGATCTGATGTTCAGAGGCTTTCCGTTGGGACTATGGTGTACTTGTATTGTGAGCGATGGTAGTGTCAGGGCTTCTCCCTGAGTAGTGTTTAACAACAGTATTTTCCTGTGGGACAGCGACAGTATTGAGTGGTTGGACAAACTGAGATTGTGCTTTGTCTACACACTGCAATATTCATCTTTTGTGAATGAGTCAATTACACTACTCTGCTTCTGTGTTAAAAGACCTTGCCAGAAATGTGACTGTATTGGATATTAATTTGCTGTCATATTGCAGAAAACTTGGACTAATTAAGAAGAAAACAGTGCGTGGAGTACGTGGTGGGAGGATAGTTCGAGCATGTAGACTTGCTAATTCCCGTTCAGACTTAGTGCAAGTGTTAACACCAAGCTCTGGCACCAGTGAGCCTCCAGGACTTACAGACTCTGTGGATAGTTTGTCTTTGGGGCTACGGCCCTGTTCCTGTAATTCTTCATGCTGCTGAGCACCCTTGCGCATTGAGCGTATCTCTGTGATACGGAATTTGCGTGTTATAAAACTCCATCATCATCATCTATCTCATCGGCAACAACATGCACGAAACAAATTGAGTAAGCTAGCAGAGGAAGCAGAGAAGACTGGCTTAAAGGTCAACAGAAAGAAGACCGAAGTGATGAGAATCAACAACAAGCAGGAACTCCCAATCCAACTTCAAGGAGAGAACATCCTGGAAACAGACCACTTCATGTATCTGGGGAGCATTGTCAACAAGGATAGTGGAGCAGAGAATGACATCAAAAGCTGCATCAACAAGGCCAGGGATGCTTTCAATAGCCTACGCCCCATCTGTTGCTCCCAAGCATTATCCATCAGCAGTAAGATCCGCATCTTCAACACGTGTGAAGGCAGTCCTACTGTATGGTTCTGAAACCCAAGAGTGACAAGCACCATCAACAACAAGCTCCAGACCTTTACCAACCATTGCCTACTCCATATTCTGGAAATAAGATGGCCTGAAAAGATCTCCAACAGCAGCCCATGGAAAAGAATCAAGCAGAATGCCACTAGCCAAGACATCAAAAAGCGCAAATGGAGCTGAATAGGACACACCCTGCGCAAACAAACTGACACCATTGCCAAGCAGGCACTTGACTGGAATCCTCAGGGGAAGAGGAGATTTGGAAGACCAAAGCAGACTTGGAAAAGAACAGTAGAAAAGGAGGCAAAGGATGTCAAAACCATGTGGACCTAACTGAAGGAGGGGGGGCTGCCCAAAACCTTGTCGGCTGGCGAGGTGGTGTTTCGGCCCTATGCTCGTCGAGGAGTAACAAGGACTACACTAAACTATTTCTGAGTTTCGTCCATGTCGCTGGTCATGTCATAAGCTGTCAATTCCTTTGTAGTCTGTTGTGCATGGTGCATTAAGTTTGTCTCCATATTGTCAACAATTTGAGTTGTAATTATTTATTTTCATGCTGCCTCAGATGTAATGTAGGAATATTTAGACAAACAGTTAACAGACCTTCAGTTCTCAATTAAGTGTTTCCATACTGTTTCAGAGCAAATACTCTCCACAAAAGCTCTATGTTTGCATAGAACATCATGGCCTTCTAGAATGGTTTTACAATGCTTGTTAAAAAAGTGTCAGTCAAAAATAGGCATGCTGAGTGAAACACAAAGCTATTTATATCTGTTTGATGACCATGGCTATTAAGCTAATTAAACTGGGTAAGAAGCCTGATCAGATACATATTGATGTTCAGATATCAAATGGAAGTGAAAATTTAAATTTCATGTTAAATTTCATATTATACCATTCCCTAAATTGTAAATAAAGCATGAACAGTATGTCAACAGGAAAATATATTTAACTTTTCTGTGCATGTGTGTTGGTTTATATTATTTTTGGACATTCATGATTCTGATATTTCTCTCTACAGACTTGTCTTTTCAGAGCAGACCTCTCGTCGTCTTTTTGGGTTTCTGATACTTAATTTATCTTTCGCATTTGTGGAACTGTTCTATGGTGTTTGGA
This sequence comes from Pomacea maculata, assembly GCA_004794325.1. Classification (NCBI taxonomy): domain Eukaryota; kingdom Metazoa; phylum Mollusca; class Gastropoda; order Architaenioglossa; family Ampullariidae; genus Pomacea; species Pomacea maculata. The sequence goes on from SRHC01002052.1 coordinate 39,494, forward strand.
CAAATAGGTGAGTTCAAAATTCATTACCTGAGTAATTTACACTAAAAATATACTGTTTGAGGCAGTAGAAGTTAATGGAAACTTTAGATTTGCTTGGAAATGGTATACATGTGTCAAGGACGTTTTATAAGAACTTTCTGGAGTATGGATATTTTTGGGGGGAGGTTGAAATTTGGTTGTCATCTCAAGTTTACCTATCAAGTTGACTCTTCAGTTGGTTGTTCACTACAGATGACATAGCTAAAATAAAATTAAGTTAACTTAGACCAATGTTTGGGTTCAGAGGTGGGCAGGTTAACTGATGATCTTAAATATATGGTGTATTCTGTTTTCTTGCATTTACCTGTAAAATATCAACACTCTGATAATCTAAAACTTCTTTAGTTCTTATAAAAAAATAAGCTTGTGTTTCTTTCTCTCTTTCAATTTTGTGTATGCGCATGAATCAGAACATGTGTTAAATAGATATTTTTATATTTCAATTAAAAGATGCACATAGCAGTGCTTCATGCATGGAGCATGCAGAATTGTTAATTCAGAAGGTACCATTTAGCTTCTTGATTTCTTTTTTCAGTCTTGGCCTCATTTCAGATTCCTTCCATATGTTTTTTGACTGCACAGCCCTGCTAGCAGGCTTAGTGGCTTCTGTTATTGCACGCTGGCGAGCAAATGAATCTTTTTCATATGGGTGAGTGAGAGACATAAGTGTTAAACATTTGGTAATTTTATCTGTTGTTGAAGGATTTTAAGATAATATTTGTTTGAAGATAATTGTATAACAATTAGCATATTACAATTGTTTTGGCTTTGTAAGGGACAATTGCTATTATTTTTTGCAGTTTTGTGAGAGCAGAAATTTTAGCTGGATTCGTCAATGGCCTTTTTCTCCTGTTTATTGCATTCTTCATCTTTTCAGAGGCAGTTGAGGTTTGAGGCATTATTATTTATAAAAAGGTTGTTCCTTCTGTTGTATATTAGCCTGCATTTAGTTATAAACATTTGTGACTCTAAGATCATCAATTTCATCAATCTCTATGCTGAGATTTCTTTTAAATTCAGACTGTTACATGAAATATATGTAGACATCAATGTCTTATCAGAGCCTAAGATCATCTTAATAAATTAAAGAATTTTGCTGTGATTTTCTTAGAGTCAGAAGTTGGTACTCTCCCACTTGGTAACAGATGTTTTGTTAAATGTTGGGTAGTGGCTGAAAATTAAGAAAAAAACCCTTATCTAAATATTTGTAATTTTGATGCATTTTTATGCATTCTATACTACTACTGTACTAGGTGTAATATTTAACAAAGGTTAAATCTGTAAGGGCCTTGTACAAAAAGTTAAGGCCACAGAGGATTAGAAAATAATTGTAGTAATACCAACAATAATTGAATTTGTAGAATGCATTTAACCTTGAGGAGGCAAACTGTGCATAAAAGAAAACTTGGGAAAGAAAGTTGGCATACTTAAGCTTGTGAAAGCTAGATTAAAGTATATTTCTGATGTAACAGCCTTCTCCTGTTACTTTGGTTGTGCTTTTAGACCTTACCTGTATTCTTAATAATGTTTATCAGTTTGTAAATCTTTGCAGCGGGCTGTTGAACCACCAGAGGTGAAGCATGAACGCCTATTCATAGTCTCAGTCTTGGGATTTATTGTAAATCTGGTTGGTATCTTTGCCTTCCAACATGGCCACTCACATGGTGGTAAGTTTTCAGTGCTTGCAGTGCTTTGTGATATATGATAACAAGGTTTTATCTCATTTACATTACCAAGAATGAAGTTTTCTCCATCCACCAAAACATTTATTTAAAGGGATTCTAAAGGCAAAATAAAACTGCTTAGAATCGCGTAAAGAGTAGGATAAATTTGAATCTCGTCTATTTATATATGTGTTCATGTGGAAAACGTTGAAGGTTTTTAGTAGAATGTTGTGTTTAATAAGAGAAATTACATGGGACTCTTTTTTTTTCCACGAAGTCTCGTTCTCCGTCACGTGACCCTATGACGTGTGGTTTCCAAAGTGAGAACCATGCCTCGAGAATGTGCTGCACCCAATTGCCACGAAAAGATGGGAAAAGATTCAAAATTTTCTTTTCATCAGTTTCCAAAAGACAGAGCCTTACAAACAGAGTGCGTCATACGAATAAAAAGACGATGTCAAATGTTCACAAAGATACAGATACAGACACTTCCTGTCAGAGACTGACGTCACAAGAAGACTCATCTGCTTGACTATCTCGGGAAGCTATCGTGGTTACTTGGCGGAAACATACAAGGGTCGATTTCACTGGATTTTTTCAATTTTTATAAACATCGGCAACCGAAATAGTGCTAATAAGTGGTAATTAAGTGAGAAACGAATCATGTATTTCTCCTGTATTGCTCTCGTGCTCTGTAATTGTAACTAAATATATTTTTGAAAAGTTTGACTGATGCCACAGCCTTATCACAAGCCTTTAGAATCCCTTTAAGAAGAGAAAGCTTATTTTGAAATTACAAAGTTAGCACCATTTAGAATAAAATTAACATAGTGATATTGTCACATAAATCGTAATTTGTTAGTAATCAACAGTAACAAATATAAGAAAGCAAGTTTCTTTGGTGTATGAATTTAAATAAATATTTTTTGTTTGTTAATGAATTATTTGGATTTTTCATTTTAATACTTTTGTTGATCCATTCAGGTTTGTGGAACTTGGTGTTTTCCTACCTGCTTACTGATAAATATATATTAGGTTTATTGAATTGCTGTGGTATTTTGTAAAAAGCAGTAAATAACAGTGTCTACTCAAACTAGAAGCAAAGCAGTGTGTGTGTTTCAGATCATGGCCATTCTCACTCTGCTGGTGGAAGCCATGGTCACAGCCATGGACTTGGTAGGTAGAACATAACTTAGATTCCAATGACTGTCCAGTCATTATCATTATCTCAAAGGTAAAAAAAAAAAACTTAATAAATACATCTTTAGGTCAGCATAGTTTAACCGTTTTGTCATAATTCTTTTCAAAAAGGCATGGATGACTCAGACCATAAACCTTTACACGAGAAGCATTCTCACAGTCATGGTCACAGCCATCATGGAGACAACCACAGCCATGATCACAGCCACAGCAACAGCCATAGCCATAGTCACAGTCATGGCCAGGAGCATGGTCATGGAGGGGAGAGCAGTCCAGGAGCCAGAGCAGCCCAGAGGCAGATCATGCAGGGTAACACTTTCGACATCTGGCAAGTCTGGATGCTTGCAGTCTTTCTTTAGCTTGGAAGTAAAGGACAAAAACAAGATTTTTTTTCCTATTTGTTGTTGTTTTCAGGAAGAGTTATCACACCCTTTTTTTCTACTTATTGGATCATAAAACAATTATTCTGGTGATTTTTTTTTCTTGTGATTCTTTGGTCAAAAATTAGATATGATAGATTTGTCATTGAATATTAGTGTAATGTTTAACTTGATACCAACCCCTTCTGTCGGGAGTTTTCTTAATGAACTTTTTCTATGTACAGTCCTTTTAAAAGAAGCTTTAGAAAGAGCTGCTTTTTCGTTAAATGTTGTTTTTTGCTTTGTTTGTTTCTTCCATGCTAAAAAAGAAAAAGGTTATCTCACAGGAAGGACGAGTTGAGAACACATAACTGCACCTTGTTTCTAATCATATAGTTCAGTCATAACAGAGCACAGTGTGATTGATGTCTTTAATAATAAATTTCATGGATATTAATTTTCTGACAGATGTTGCTTGTTGCAGAGTTATCTCACATTTACGATTTGGTTGTATGCTTTCTTTTAACTCACTGGACATAAGCAATTTACTGTATGATTCTTGTCACTTTTGCATTAGCGTGCAGTAACCAGAAGTCACATGACAACTACAGTTGATAGCTGGAAGCAGTTCATGAAGTTAATTAACAATTTCAGGCATTGATCTGTGTGTAGTGGCAGAAACCATAGGCAGCTTCTATTGTGTTATGTTGCAGGTGTTTTTCTTCATATCCTCGCAGACACCTTAGGTAGTGTTGGGGTCATTATATCTTCAGGACTTATACACTACTTTGGTTGGATGGTTGCAGATCCTATTTGTTCAATGTTCATTGCAACATTAATAGCAATCAGGTATTTTGCCAAAAAATAGTCTGTTCTGATAATTGATGTATTAGTGGATGGCTTGAGCCCATCATGAGTTTTAATTTTTTTTCTTAAACAATAACAACTTACCACTGTGATATCACAAATGCATTTGAATATTTGTTCACAGCCACCATGTAGAGCTGTGTCAGCAGCAGAATTTAAAGCTGCTTCTTACTCTACCTGATGTTCCTTTTTTTTTTTTTTTAGTAGCCATCATGCTGTTTGTTCTCCACATTTGTTCTGTTTAGTAGATCTAGGCATTGCCTTCCTCTTTTTTACCTTTCTGGAAACAATTCAGTATTTATCCAACACATAGCCACATAATGTACTGTTGCATCAGATCTTGGCACTGTCTTTACTTTGGATTGTTAAATGCACTGAGCTCTTTCTTAATGGGCAAGGAAGTGCATTATAAAAGCACATTTTATTCTTCTTTCAACTGTCTTTTAATATCTATAAAATTTGAGCCAAGTGCATGCAAAACCATGTCAATTTAAAGTAATAAATTTTGTTCAGAAAAGTAATGCTGGCTGCTCTGCTCATATTTTTCTTTTCACTTTTTTTTTCTCTTGTTGCTAGATGTATGTTTTCAAAATTGTTGTTGCTTACAAAGGAGAATTTTGCAGTGTCTTACCCTTGCTAAGGGAATCCATTGGAATTTTGATGCAGCGCACACCTCGCTCCCTTGACCTTGTACTGCCTAGCTGTTATCAAAAGGTCAGTTGTGGGGTCATGTCAAAGAATGACAGTCTGAGGTACATGTACTTAAAAATTGTAGGAAGAATTATAAGTAAAATTGCATAATATGATGTATGTAGGCAGACTGGATGACATTTTTACTGCACATACAGCTAGAAATTTCTGAGAGGAGTAGATCTCGGAGGGGAAGCAGATAGTTAAGTAGTTAGAGGTTCAACACTTGTGTGGCACAGCGAACTTCCTCAGTCAACCCAAACCTCATAGAGGGTTGGGGAAAGTAAGGTAGTGAGGAAGAGAGGGTACCACCTCACAAGAAGCTGATCCTGAAAAAAGTGTGCTCTAACATTTTCCTCCCCAATGGCCGAAAAAGGTTATGGGACAACCTTACCTTTTACCTTTACCTTTAGATCTTTATGAATCAGTGATATTTATCCTGTGAGTGATGAACACATGAGAAACATTGCAATCTAAGACCGTATTTTTTTTTTTAAGGTGAATGTTTTATTTACTATATTGAAAAAGAAAATGACAGATGAAAGCTCTGTTCTGTAAGCTGATATATATATTTATAATTTTAAGTTGTATTTAACTCAGATTGCAAATATTTTCTTGGTAATGTTGCTTTGTATGATTAATTATTCAAGTGTGACTGCTGATGCCTAATTCCTGTTGGAGTTTGACCTAACTATGGATGCAGATTCAAATCTCAGCTAAAATCAGATTTGCTTTGGCTTTTTCATGAATGATCCTCCATTTGCTTGCAGTGAAAGATGTGCTTTTTTTTGTTCTCATATTGTTATGTGTGTATGGTGCCCTTTCATTTTCTTCCTGCATGTGTTGCTTGATTTTGTGTGTGCATATTTGCTGGGGGTGTGGGTGTTCAACATGATTGTAAAGCACATTGGTCCTATATATAAATATCTATCTATATTCCTCTTCGTGCATCAGGTTGCACATAAGGCCTCAACCAGAGTCAGCCACCGATGTCGATCGGCTGAAACCGCTCTAGGTGACCCCATGTCCAGCCTTTTTCCTTTCATCTCCCTTTCCACTGTTCTTCTCCAAGTTTCCTTTGGGCAGCCTCGTTTTCTTCGGCCGTCTGTAGTCCATCACAGGGCGACTCTGGAGAGGTCTGCTGTCTGCTGGTGGAGCACATGTCCAATCCATCGCCAACGCCTTAGTTGAACCTGCGTGGTGATGGACTCAGTTTCAGTTCTTCGGTGGAGTTCTTCGTTGGTGATGGTATTTGGCCAAAAGATGTTAAGTATGCACCTGAGGCATCTGTTCTGGAAGACGTCAAGCTTGTTACTGATGGTTTTGGTCATCTTCCATGATTCAGATCCGTAAAGGAGGGTGCTGATCACATTTGACTTGAAGATTCTCAGCTTGATCTTCTGGCTGATGTTTTTGGCCTTTCATGTGCTCCTGAGTGAGGCGAAGGTGTGGCTGGCTTTCGCCAGTCGGGCTCGAATCTCCACCTCCGCATCCCCGGTGTTTGACATTTTGGACCCAAGATATGTGAAACTGTCAACTTCCTCAATCTCTTCTCCATTTAGTTTGATGCTGTCTTGGACTCTGGCGTTCACTCTCATACTTTTCGTTTTCCTTGCGCTGACCTTCAAGCCAAGGTTTCCAGCTGTTTCTGAGAAGGCATTTGTTTTTTCTTGCATGTTTTGGTGGCGATGCGACAGCAGGGCAATGTCATCAGCAAAGTCCAAGTCTTCCAGCGTTGTTGTTTCTGTCATAGTCATGGTCCATCTGATCCCTCTCCTCTCTCTGTCGGTGGAAGTTTTCATGATCCAGTCCATGGCCAGGATGAAGAGGAACGGCGACAGAATGCAGCCCTGCTTCACCCCAGTACTGATGTGAAAGGGGTCTGTGAGCTCCATGTCACAGACAACCTGGGATTTGAAATCGCTGTACAGCATTGCAATGACCTGAACAAGTTTTGCAGGGACTCCGTAATGCCTCAGGATCTTCCATAAGGACTCGCGGTGAATGCTGTCAAAAGCCTTCTCCAGGTCGATGAAATTGATGTACAGCAGTGTGTTCTATTCGTTGCTCTGCTCCAGAATTTGTCGCGGAATGAAGATGTGTTCAGAGCAGGATCGCCCAGGACGAAATCCTGCTTGTTGTGGTCGGAGGTCTTTCTCAAGGGTTGCCGTCAGTCTTGACAGAACAGTCTTGCTAAAGACCTTGCTGGTGAGAGAAAGAAGTGTTATGCCCCTCCAATTGTTGCAGTCTCCAAGATCTCCTTTCTTGGGTAACTTGAAGATGAGCCCTGTCTTCCACGCAGCCGGGAGCTGCCCTGATTCCCAAACTTGCCTGAAGATTTCAGTCAGCTTTGGAGCTATCACATTCACATCTGCTTTCAACATCTCTGCTGTTATTCCATCTTCCCCTGGTGCTTTGCCGCTCTTCATTGTCTTAACTGCTGCTGTCACTTCTTCCAGGCTTGGCGGGTCTGTGCAGATGTCAAGGTCTATAGCTGCTGGCTGGCAAGCTGAGGGGATCTGGTCTGTTCAGAACTGATTCAAAATGCTCTCTCCAGCGCTGTAGTTTTACTGCTTCTCCCTCGACGACATTACCGTTCATGTCTTTCATTGGCACATCACTGTTCTTAAACCCGTTGTTTAGCTGTTTGTTTATCTTGTACAGTGTCTTCAGGTCATTTTTACTTGCTGCATTTTCTGCTTCATCTGCCAGTTTCTCTATGTAGTCTCTTTTGTCGATTTTTGTCATCCTCTTTACTTCTTTGTTTAGTTTTGTATATCTTTGTCTGTGTTGTTCCTTCAGGCGTTCAGATCTAGTGCTGTTGATTCTTTGTTTGGCTGACTTTCTCTCTTCTATCTTCTTCTGTGTCTCTTCCCTGATCCATTGTTCTTTCTTTTTCCGTTGGAATCCCAGTATTTTCTCTCCTGTTTCCTGTAAGACTCGATTGAAGTCATCTAAGGTCATCTCTTGTTGGTCTCCTAGTGCCTGGAACCTGTTCTTTACTTCCATAGCAAAGGCCCTTTCGGTGGCTGGATTTTTCAGTTTGCCGGAGTCCACTCTCTGCTGACGTGCCTGTTTTCCTCACGATCAACGTAGCTTCAGAGAAACTGTGGCTATCACAAGAGTGTGGTCACTGGCAATGTCTGCTCCTCTGTATGCTCTAACATCTTGAAGTGAGCTCCTCCATTTTCGGTTGATGATGACATGATCTATCTGGTTCTTTGTGATCCCATCTGGTGATGTCCATGTTGCCTTGTGGATGTCTTTGTGTTGGAAGAGTGTGCCTCTAATCAGTAGATTGTTTTCTTCACAAAAGTCTGCCAGTCTCTCTCCGTTGTCATTGATGGTACCAATTCCATGCTTTCCCATGACATGCTCCCTGCAGGTGTTGTAACTTCCCACCTTGGCATTGAGATCGCCGATGATGAGCAACATATCGTGGGCTGGAACGCTCTCTGAGGCTGCCTGGAGCTGATCGTAAAAAGCATCCTTGTCTTCTGCCTCGGAGTCTTCTGTTGGTGCATAGCAAGCTAGCACTGTCAGCTTGGTGTACTTTGAATGGAATCTTGCTATCAAAAGCCTGGGTTCATAAGGCTTCCATTCCAGCAGTGCCTTTTCAGTTTTCTTGTTGAGGAGTAGTGCCACTCCTTCAGAGTGCTGAGCGTCTGATCTTCCTGAGAACAAGATGGTATGTCCTGACGCTAGTCTCCTCTTTCCTGTGCCGGTCCATCTGACCTTACTGACTCCCAGGATGTCCAAGTTGTAGTTGTCAAACTCCTTGACTAGTTGGTGCATCCTGCCAGTCTGGTACAAGGTCTGGACGTTCCAGCACCCTCAGCTTATGCCTCAGCTTCAGTAAATCCACTGTAAATCCAGCCAGCTCCCTTTTGGGTTTGGCTGTCGTCCGTCATTAGTCCAGTCTCCTGGTGTGCTTCATTACCTCCGCCATCTGTGACGAGTTCTCTGCTTTTAGTTTCGGTAACATGCTTTTTTTTTACATGGTGGGGTTGTTAGCCCTACCACAACCTATTTTACCTCTAGGTGAGGTGTCCACCTTAGTCGCCTCTTATGACATGCCTGGCTGGATGGCAGGGACCCTATTCTTACAATGCTTGCTAGGCAAGCATACCCCGGGGTCCCACAGGGGTTTATATATAAATAGAGCTATATAAAAGTGTTTCATAATTATTGTTGCTGTGTACACAAAGTCAGCTGGAAGGAGTATATGGACATTTATTGTTGTGTATGCAGGTTAGTCAGCTGGAAGGCGTATACAGTGTGCAGGAACCCCACTTTTGGACACTGTGCTCAGATGTGTATATTGGCACCATCAAACTGGAGGTGGCTGCTAATTCTGATGCTCGCTATCTCCTGAGTCAAACTCACAACATATTCACACAGGTGAGGTCAGATACTAAGTAAGCAACCAAAAATTTACACACCATAGATATAACAGGATAATATACAAGAGACAGTGCATGAGTGGGCTTTAAAATTTTATGTTAATTTGTTGTGTAGGCATGTTTAGAACAATAGTGCCAGTAATTCTTTTTAGCAACAAAAACATCTAGGCATCCTCTAGTTATTTTGAATGTAGTTTTTGATTTACAAGTATTATGTATTCATGCTGTAGATGCCAGTTGGGCGTTATAGATAAAAAGGTAGTAGCGGTTGTCTGTATTAGTGATGTAGCATATGTCGTCGTCAGTGTCTCGTTTCGGGTCCTAAATCTATGGCGACAACTGAATGATACATTGTGTTGGTGATGTGACCTCACCTTTCACCTCTCTTGGACACTGCCAGGTCGCTGACAATCTCTTCTGGACTGGTGCAATCTACACTTTTTTACTCCTAACTTTTACTCCTAACTGTGTGTTAAATGTCTGTATGAGTATGTATGCCTGCCCTTGTGAGCGAAGACAAATTTCTGTCCTGGGTCTCCTCGACAGACAATAAAGTCTGTTTTGATTTGATTTGATTTTGATTCTCACACCACATCGTCTTTTCCCATTGAATGCTGGGGTTCTGAGAACTCTGCTCAATGATGCACGCTTCTTTGCCTGACCCTCCCAGTCTCTCGCCTTGACACCATCACCTTCTCTTTCTTCTGTGGGTAGAGCGGCCCGGTGGCGCAACGGTTAGCGCTGTTAGCGCCTGTCACCAATACAGTGAAGGTTGGCTGCCCAGAGTTCATTTCTCGTCTCGGGCACGCTGTTCTTTCTCTGCACGTGGCATCTGTTTACAGGGCTGGCTGCTTGCCGTAATATAGCCTTAGTTGCTGACACGGCGTAAAACACCAAATCCCGCCCCCCACCTTCTTCTGTGGGTAAGGGTAATCGATAGCACTTTCTCGGGTTACTAAAAATAGAGTGTGACGTCACACAGCAGAGCATCATGGGATTGCTTTGCGGGCAAACACTGCACGTTGTTCTTTCTGTTTACGCTACGGCGACTGACAAAGAGCGACATTTTTTATATTAATCTCTGAAACAATGCTGAAAACAGGAGGAACCAAGCACTGCTGTTGGGGTTTATGTAAATCGGACTCCAGATATCCAGAGCGGTTACCGGAGGGGACATTTTTTTATTCCATTTCCAAAGCCTGGTAAGACTAGTGACAAAATGACCCATGCAGTGGGAAAGACAACAGAGCAAGTTCAAGACTGAGAAAGCAAAGCACCGGCAGTTTTTATGTGGGCGATCTGATTTCCAAAATGTGGAGAAAATAACCAGGAACACATATATCATACATTTTCGTGGTAGAAAAGGCCCAACATCTGAGAGCGACAAACCAGTATTAGCGACGCTTACAGACGAGGAAACAAAAGCGACAGGGACGTAACAGGAAGGCTCCAGCGCAACGTGGCGACCAACCTGCACATTATCAACGGGACAGATGAGAAGAAAACTTTTCTAGGCGTTTTACCCCAAAAGAGGAACTGTTCATTACACTTCTGAGGCTGCGAAAAGGACTTCCACTGAAAATGATTGCCTACATGTTTGACACATCTGAATCGTTTGAGAGCAAATTTTTATCAGTTTATGTTCCTACAAGTCTATGAATGTCCCTATATTCCCAACAAAGTATATAGATAAAACATCTTTGCCAAGAGTGTTTAGACAGTTTAAAAATGTCAGATACTCTGTAGACTGCACACAATTCTTTTGTCAGACACCCAGGATTATGGGCAGCAAGGCAATATGTATTCCTCTTACAAGCACCATACCACAATGAAAGGACTGATTGCAGTCACCCCTAAAGGTGCTGCTTTTTTTGTTGATATATTTGAGAAATGTGGCATTCTACAACACATTGAACAAGGAGAGGTTTTGCTTGTGGACAAAGGGTTTAAAGTGTAGGATTTGCTTTTGTTGAGGCCGGCTACTTTAAAAATCCCTGCATTTATTGGTAAGCGAGCTAGCCTGTCTGCAGAACAGGAGATGGATACAAGGAGGGTAGCCAAGGCACGAATTCATGTAGAACGCTTTAATGAAAGACTGAAAAAGTTCATGCTTCTCAGTAGAACTATCCCCCTAAGCCTCAGTTGTGTTGCCTCCCAAATGGTTTTTCTTGGATGCTGTTTGGTAAATTTTCAGAGTAGCTTATGTATTTAAAAGCAAGTGAAATGCTAATGTACGACATAGATTGGTCAAAGATAGAAATGTGGGAGTATTTTTACCAAAAACAGACTGAAAAGAATTATTGGTGTTAAACTGATGGTCAACCTATCAATTCATTCAGGGGCATATGACAGAAAAGTTTTGTAAATAAATCTGTATAGTAATTAATATTATAGGTTACAAGTACTGTTCTGCTTCATAGTAAACAAAGAGAAAAATAAAAAATGAAAACCGCATTTTTACACGTTCACGTTTTGTTTTTTTGAACAATAAACTGCACAGCAACGCATTCGCTGCAAACGCTGGCGTAGTACATGTGGGGAATATATTTGTCCGCTTTGCATTCCCAGAAGCCCTTGCGCAGCTAGATCGTGACGTCATCTGTGGAAAGCGCCATTCTTATTGCGCCTGGCATGTTTGCCAATGATCGGGTCAAATGGCAGTTGTCCAGACACACTGCTGTCACCTGGCATCTAAAGTATGGTGTCGACACCTCGATCTCTGCATCTGGCACCCGCTGAATGTGTCCATGACAACACTGTAGACTTGATACTCTGGTCGAGACACAAGGCTTCTCCTAATGACAACGCTGCTACAACCAGTGTATCTCAGCACTGACACTGTTTTTGTGGCCGATTTTACCGACCACTGCTGCTATGCCACCTGCCTTGGTGCTCGCTTTGACCACCAGAGCGCATTCCACCATGGGCAGTTCTGACGTGCAGTTCTCTTTTGAATTGCCATTCACCACATTCTGCCTGCTCTCAACGCAAGGTTTGCCAAGTCACAGCTAGGCAAACGTACTGCTGGTCACTACCCCCTTCAAACAACTTGCTGCTTGTTCAGCACACTTGGACACACCACTGTCTTGTGACCTCTCTCTCCACAGAAGCACTGCTGGTCTTTATTCCTTCTCTCATTGGCTAGGGGTTAATTTCTAACCCAAGCTGTTATGATGACTGCTCTAGGTTTGTTATTTGGTTTTGTAGACCTGTGGGTGTTGTCGAGATGAGTGTGACATTGTCTGCAAACAGGAGGCATACTATTTCTTAGAGGCCAGGCAAGAGCTGTACCCTGTGTTTGCCGTGTGAATGGACGTGCTCCGCCACTTCGTTGATTAAAAGAAAGATTAGTGGGCTTGGTAAGCATCCCTGTCGAACTGGACAGTCGAAGAGGTCAGAATACTGGGATCCTGCTCTCACACATGCTTGGACTGACCTATACATAGCTTTCAGCATATCAGTCATTTTAGTAGAAACCCTTTTTATCTTGTGCAACAACACCCACAACTTTTCTCTGTCCACCGAGTTGAAGGCCCGTTTGTAGTCAACAAAAGCAACATATAATTTCTGTCTGCGCTTAGAACATCTGTGAATTATAGATACTAGTGAATATATGTGGTCTGTTGTTGAATAGCCTTGTCTGAAGCCAGCCTGCTCTTCACCTAACTCATTTTCATCCTCTGTCCACTTGTATAGTCTCTTATTGAGAATTGCCGTGAAAGTATTGCTAATGATACTTGTAATGGACTGAATGTGGGCTCTGTGCGCAATGGATAACTTTTTGCATTCATGCATTCATCTAGCATTCGCCCACACACCTAATTACAACACATTCAATAAAGATACCTCAGTACCAATTAAAAGAATATAATTAAACAAAAGAGTAAAGATATATAAAAGCATAGTTTACAAGTGTTGACATAATCTGAAAACTTATCTCTCTGGTGTTTCGTCCTGTTAGTGTTCTCACAATAGTAATTCCACTGTTCGCTGTTCACAAGCTAGAGTTCACAAATTCCACGTTCACTGTTCACACGTTAGAGTTCACAATTCACAGTTTCGGTCCCTGCTTCGTATACAACAATACTTCGCGTCTAACCACGCTGGCATAGCTCCAGTTCACTATCAGTTCTCTGAACATTGACTATAAGTTCTCCAAGTCCCATGGACACTTTGACATCTTCTATAAGACGGACCTCCATCGGCCGCTCACTACCTCGCCACCCGGAAAAGTGAAGTTTCTGTCTTTGTACCCGACTGTCTTGTTTGTTCCTTCCGGTGGGTGTTTTCCTTCCTGTCGGTGTATCTCTGGCCCTCTTTTCTTCTTTGAACATGTAAAGCATGTTCTAAAGCCATTACTAAAAGGGGGCATTGGTCGCCTTGGGCAATACCCGGCTTTTAGCTGGACAATAAGGGGTAGGACTGCTACACAGTTATCTCCCCTGGCCGTACATTGATTGCGGCCGCTTACGTAGATGTTTTTGCTAGCCCTGACTGGCCACCGGTTGCTGAATGGGGCTTTTGTTTGTGTTTTTATGCCGTGCCAGCAACTGTGGCTATATCACGGCAACAAGTAGTTGTAAGTTTAAAGGTTTTGGAATAAAACCTTCCTAATTCTTATAAACATGATATATTTTTAAAGGCCAACATAATAAGTAAAAAAATGTAAAAAAGGGTGGGTAAAGCATTAAAAGGGGTGTTGAAGCCCAAAAAGGTTGCTATCACACCAAAAACAAAACAGAACTATCAGGATATAAAAATTTTAAATTTGATGGGAGAGCCCTATCCTCTTTAAAAAGGAAAAGATTGCTGCCGACCTAAATAAGGAAAATAAAGATTTTTCTGTAAAAAATTGACGAGTAGTCTGAAGCTTTGGACAGATAATCAAAAAGTGTAGAACATTAAAATTTTCCCTACACCAGGGACAAACAGGTGGCGGTTCACCTCATAAGAGGTGTCCTTGCGTGGCATAGGTGTGTCCTATCTTTAATCTTGTAAGAACTACCTCCTCCCGTCTCGTAGGGCAGCAAGAAGGGAGGTGGTCGGAAAGGCAGGGAAGGGTGGCATATAATTTGTTTTGTCCCAGTGGCATTGCCCTAAGGACTGAATGTAGGCTGAAAATAAAGATTTGCTGTCTAACCCTGATGAAATAAGTGATTGAAGTTTACAAGGGGACTGACATGCAGCCTTGGCAGCCTGGTCTGCTCGAACATTGCCTGGAATACCAGCATGGCCAAGAGCCCAAATAAAAACAGTGTCCTTATTTTGATGAAAGAGTGCTGCATGAATGTTATGAATCTGGACCACAAGGGGGTGGTCAGAATCATTTGAAATGAGGGCTTGAAGTGCAGAAAGAGAGTCTGAAATAATCAAAAAGTTGTGTTCCAAAGAGCGGTGAGCATGCTGCAAGGCAAGCAAGATGGCATGAAGTTCTGCTGTGAAAATAGAACCAGTCTGCCAGTCAGAACAGCCCATTGTGGTTAGCAGGACGGAACTGCTGCCACAGCGACTGGGCCCCCACTTGGGATTTTGGAGCCATCTGTGAATACAGAGCAGAATTCAGGATAATCAGAATCAGAAATAAGTTCTCAAAAGTGTTGGAGGTAGATGGGGTCACTATTGTTCCTTTTTTTAACTCAGTGGAGATGCAAGGCTTTCGAGTCACATACACTCGTTTGCATGGAAATTCACCAATTTCAAAAAATCATAAAAAATAAGTGTAAGAGATAGACAAAAAATTTAAATTAATAAAACAGTGTGAAACAAAACTTTTTACATCTGAATCCTGCTTGAACAGTCACTTATTAGGTAATCCAAAGCAAATTAGGTAGGTGTAATTGAATTTGAAAAACATTTTCAAACAGGGTTGCACAGGATATATCATGCTAGCACAAGTTACACCTCCAGGAATCACACTTTGATAACCGCATATAAACTTAAAATGAATAAACATTGTTCTTGTCCAAAAAAATACCAGATTGATGCAGTTAATAATATTATTATCGGTACGCTACGAAGGTACAGAGCTGCGCTACGATGCTTTACTACGGAGCACCGAGTGCCTGCGAAGCAAATTTTGAAAGGTGTTTTAAAAAAATTATATCTGGTAAACTACGAAAAAGACAAATATATGCGATACGCCGTTTAAAACAGGGTTCCCAGGAATCAGGGATGGTGCCAAGTAAGGACCTTATAAGGACCTTTCATGCATTTGTAAGGACCTAAGTGACAGTCATCAATGCTTAAGTTTTTCTCATGTACGGCCAGAAAGAGGTATTATTTATGAATCTTTGGTCTTTTCTGCGTTCTGAAATACATGTATTACTATTCTAGTAATAAATAATCAGAGAGTTCATTTTGCTGCCTATCTGCCATATTTAGATAACTTAAAAAAAGTCTCTTTAGTACGCTGATAACATACACCGTTAATGTTCCAAGTTTTCTAGAAATCTAAGTAATAGTAATAATTGCAAGACCTGAAAGCCATTCTTTGGTGCAATACAAAAGTCAGTTCATGTCTCACACACTCAACAGGGGGGAGAGAGAGAAATAGAGCTATGCACAGTACTAAAAGATGAAGACTGTGCTTCAAGAAAGAGATAAGTTTCTAAAGACCTTTTGAAATGAGAGTTGTGTTTTTTGTGAATACGGAGGGGCAACTAGTGTAGTAAAGATGTGGAGACCAAACTTTTTTTTTAATTAAGGTGACTACAAGGAATGCAAATAAGGCTTTGAGTTTATCCTGTGACTGATTGGGGATGTACTTCATAAGCTCGTTACAGCTTTGACTCAGTCAAAATCCTGGTGTCACGAGTACTTCTAGAATACTTATAACAACACAGCTAATTATATTTATGCCACTATCACAAACTAGCTGTACATTTATTGAATGATAACCTTTTTTATTTACAAATTCATTTTCGTGCTCAGATGGTTCCTGTATTTTTACATGGGTGTCATTTACGCACCAAAACACGTTTGGAAATCCAGCGACTGAGTAAAATTATTTCTGCTTTTTGCATATCTCTGGCTCGGTATTTTACCTATTTAGTCGATTTGCAAGAGCCAACACGATGAATCATTCGAGAAACTGTCGACTTATATATGTGTTGATCGTATCTCCTACAGCCATTTGAAAACATCCCGAATAATAGAATAGAAAACATGACTCCGAAGGCTCAATTTTGCTGTATTTTGTTGTAGTTAACGATAACAATTAAAATGTTTAAGGTCCATTTTGAAAAGGGATATAACTTTCATCTACCAAAAACAAGTTTCACATCGTCGTCCTATGCTTCTTCTCCAAAAATTATAAACGAAAACGGAGTTGCTGTGGACGCTCGTAAGTTAGTCACTTGCTAGTCTGTAGCTACGCCTACCCCGTGATTGGACTAAATTTACTCCCTTGCTGCAGACTAAAATTCCCT
Source organism: Pomacea maculata (assembly GCA_004794325.1). Taxonomy (NCBI): domain Eukaryota; kingdom Metazoa; phylum Mollusca; class Gastropoda; order Architaenioglossa; family Ampullariidae; genus Pomacea; species Pomacea maculata. Next base: position 56,143 of record SRHC01002052.1, read on the forward strand.
TAGTCGGGAGCAATGCAACGGTCGTAAGTCGGGTGCTATACCCTTGCTACGTCCAGACTAAGGCCTTACGTTTGAGCAGTACAACCGGCTCCTGTTGAAGAATGAAAAGAGTGTGATCCTGAAAGGTCCAAGGAGGAGTTGTTAGCAGTGATAGAGGTTCCACATGTTGAATGGCAACTCCGGCAGCTTGTAGGTGAGGTGCTATTCGGAGTGAAAGAGGTTTTGCTCCTTGGTACGAATGGCATACAGGGCAGCACGCTGCGGTCTGAAGACAGCACGATACGCAGAGTTTCCAGGATGAGCTTTTAAACGACAGATAGCATGAGTTTCAGACGACGTAGAGAAAGTGCGAAAGGCACCCAAACAGATGTGGAGCCCTTGGTGATGAATAGGATCGAGAATTTTGAGGTAGGACTCGCGAGCAGAGCCATAGATGATGGATCCATAGTCTAGCCTGGAGCAGACCAGGGCACGATACAGGACGTAGCAGGACCGTGCGATCCGCCCCCCAGCTGACATGGCCAACTACTCTAAGAATGTCTAAGGCTTTTTGGCAGGAAAGGTGTAGAGATTTAATATGAGATAGAAAGGACAGTTTACGGTCAAAGATGACCCCAAGGAATTTTACTTCCTGGACCACTTTGAGTACCGTGCCGTTGACAGAAATAGATGGGTTTGAAAACATACCTCTCATTTTGTAAAAGTGAATGCATACCGACTTTGTAGGAGAAAATTTGAAGCCGTTTTCTGTCACCCACCTTTGTACAAGCATTTACGCATAGTTGAAGCCAGCTTTCGAGGCATGGTAGGGAACGGCCTCGAATGCAGAGAGCAAAGTCATCTACATATAACGAGGCCTCCAAACCAGGACAAACATGTTTCAACATGGAGGCGATTTTTATATTGAAAAGAGTTGGAGAAAGAATACTGCCCTGAGGGACGCCCATTTCCTGTTCTCGAGGATCAGATAAGATAGATCCCACTCTTACTTGAAAGAGGCGATGTGAGAGAAAATTGTTGATGAAGAGTGGCATACGATGAGTTTGGATCAGAGGGGTCCTTTCCAGGTTTTGAGATGGGTACCACAACTGCCTCTCTCCACAAGGGAGGGAAACAGCCAGATACCCAAATAAAGTTAAAAATGTCTAGAAGGAGACCTGTGGAAGATGAGTAAGCAGTTGATAAGAAATGTTGTCTGAGCCTGGTGCAGAGTCTTTGCACTTTTGAAGGGCCTGTTGTAGTTCAGAAATAGAAAAAGGAAGATTGTACTTTTCGGAGTTATCAGAAGAAAAGTCACAGCCAAAAGATTCCTGAGTATTTTTCAAGCGTTTGAAATCTGAAGAGTAGTGTGAAGAGGAGTTGAGAGCAATGGTGGATGCTAAGGAATTAGCGACATCTCGTACCTCTGTGAGAACAGAGTCTCCAATCCACAGATGGCCTATCGAGCTAGCCTGAAACGTTCCCTTTATCTTCTTCCTATTATCTTATCCTTATGGCCGCCCACACCGCTTGGGGAGTGGTACGGGAGGACAGTGAAGACACAAACCTTTGCCACGCAAGTTTTCTTGCTTGTGTAAAAATACATCGAGCATGAGCTCTACTTTTAAAATTTAGAACGTTTTCAATAGTAGGTTGCCGAAAAGCTAGGCGCTGGGCCTTATTTCTAGCGCGCTGGGCCACCTTACATTCCTCTGTGAATCAAGGCACCCGTGGGTGGTTATTTCGATGCCTCCATTTAGGGATTGTCTCTGATGCGATTTCTCAAAATTGAGGTGAAGACTTCGGCAGGATGTAACATAGGATCGCTGCCAAAGTCCCCAACCTCAAAATTAAAAGTGGAGTTTCAGAGAAGACGGGTGGAACAGATGGTCTGAAAAGCAGGCCAGTCCGCTTTAGCCGAATTCCACCGGCCGTTATTTAGATTATTGTCCCTCTCCAGACTATTTTAAAATTTTAATATTATAGGGAAATGGTCACTGCCGCACAGGTCGTCGTGAACAGCCCAGTTTAAGTCTAATAAAAGTGCTGGGCTGACCACTGATAAGTCTATTGCTGACTCTGTGCTATTATAAGGACGTCTAAAGGTGTTAGAACCATCGTTTGAAATACAGAGATCGCTTTCCATAAAAAAGATTCCATCTGGTGTCAGTCGAGACCTCGCCTCACAATGGGTGGTGTCCATTTAAATTCCCCCAAAAGAAGGACAGGAGCAGGAAGTTGGGTCAAAAGACTCTCAAGGTCCTGTCGGGATATCTGAGCTGAAGGAGGGAGATAAAGACAGCAGATTGTAATGGTCTTGCCCATGGAAACTCGGGCAGCAACAGCTTGAAGAGGAGTGGTGAGTGGTAACTTGCTAAATAAAAGATTAGAACAAATAAGAAGAGCAGTCCCACCTGAGGGTACATCATTTTGTGAGTCCTGACGTAAAACTCGATAGCCTTTGAAGGAAAATGGGTTGTCAGATAGGAGAAGAGTCTCCTGCAATGCTATGACATCAAGAGAAAAACGAGATACTAGGCATCGAAGTTCTTCAAAGTTTGCTTGGATTCCTCGACAGTTCCATTGAAAGATTATAGTCATGATTTACCTATGAGGAAGGGACGTAGACTGCTCCATAGTAATTGAAGGAGAAGAAGCAGATGAAGGTAGGGGATGGCGGGATGGAGAATGCGACATTAAGCGTTGCTCATCCATATCTATCCCCTGCTCACCAAGAGGAGTATAACGATTTAGAATAGGGATAGGTGCTGCTGTGGTGGTCTTAGATGTAATGGGTTTTTCTGATGATTTTTGTTTTATGTTTGTGTTTGTGTTCTTGTCTGTCTGTGATGTGGTATTTTTGTTTCTTGGCGATTTTGTGTTGCGTGTTCGCTGGCGGGTAGTGTTTCTGATTGGTGAAGGGGAATGCTTTGACTGTGATGCTTGTGTGGCTTGGGATGCTTGAGATTTCTGTGATGACTGGGTGCCACCACAGCTTGTAGGAGGAGGAGGAGGAGGCATAGATTGAGATATAGGGACATGACCTTCTGAAGATACCCATTTCATATCTGTCTTGATGGACACAGAGGTGGATTGTCTTTTGATGACTGCTGCTGAGTAAGACATGGAACTTGATATAGGTGCTCCTGAGGAGCCACCCACTACGCAACAGCTAGCATCAGCGTACAAGACGCCAGATTCCGCACGTACACGTTGAATGGCTGCCTCTTCCTTCCACTTCGGGCAGTCTTTTCAAGATGCGACATGTGATCCATCACAGTTGGCACACTTTGCGCTTGAAGAGCAAAACAGCTGCCGCATGGCCTGTACCACCACCAAAATCCCGTCTAGGAGAAGTCCAGGCCAAAGAGGTGTGTTGGTATGATGGGCCGCAAACCATCGGCGACCTCAATCTCCAGGATCCCATCCTCCCCCGACACGGGGTCACCCTGCACGGCATACGCAGGAGGCCTAAAGAAGGCCGCACGGTTAAAAAATGACTTGGCAAAGGCACTCTTCTTGGCGACCACTTGCTTCCATCTACAGCCGGAGGGTAGCATTTGAAAATGGCGATGTAGTGGGTGAGAAGGGACTGTGATGATGCTGACACACATCACAGCCCTGATGTATAGTTCACCTAAAGGTCTTTGTGGAGAACCAATGATCTTACTGGCACTCTTGACCGCCCTCGTCAAAGAAGCTTTATCTTTGACAGAGAGAATGCCAAACCACATCGGTATATTGTTATGATGCTCTCGATGAGGCTGCGATATACTAACTCGAGGACAAGGCTACTGACACCAAATTCCGCAATTGCCTCAGCAGGAACAGGCGCTGATGTGCTTTCCTGGAAACAACGCTGGTATTTTCATGAAAGGACAGTTTGTTGTCTAGCACTGTGCCGAGGTACCTAAAACTTTGCACCTGTTCTATTACCTCATTATCAGCAATTATGGGGGTGTGGACAGGTTGATAGTTTCTTCTGTCAAGGACCACTTCCTTAGTTTTGGAGACATTGAGCATCAGGAAGTTTTCTTCAAACCGTGAGTGTAATTTCTGAACCTGGAGAAAATAGCTTGCCAGCCTTGAGGCTAGCAACCAATGCCATATCGTCTGCAAACTTAATCAGTGATAGGAAACAATTTGAGAATTCTGTCCTGACTTCACTAGTATTAACAGAGAACAGTATCTGGTACAAAACACCCCTGTGGGGCTCCGGTATTTATGATCAGAGTGTTCGAGATTCTGCCTCCCAAGCTGACCCTTTGTAGCCGGTCCCGGAGAAACTCCCTCATCCAGAGTACTAGGGTTGAGTTAACGTTTAGTGCTAGGAGACATTGTAAAAGGAAGTGTGGCTGAATGGTATTAAATGCTGATGAAAAGTCCATGAATAGAATACGCGCGTATGTACCAGTGCCATCCACGTGGCTTGCTAGCAGGTTGTAGAGCAGGGGTGGGCAATTAATTTTCCCAAGGGGCCGCATGAGAAATTGGGATGGTTTTAGGGGGCCGGACTAATATAGTTAACTCAGTTTTACCCAATACTGTATATATAGGATATATACTGGCGGGTGGGCCGGTCAGAGACAGGAGGCGGGTGCCCCATGCCCAGGTCTGTTGTAGATAGTCAAACAGGCATCATCCACTCCTCTTTTCGCTTTATACACAAACTGGTAGGGGTCGAGTTGATCAGCAATGGCAGTGATTAATTGGGTTCAAGCCATTGTCCATACTGTCTTTCCCATCAACAGACCGGCAGCTTTGGTCTCTTGCATTTCACTTGAACTTCTGAATCGTTGGCTGTCAGGCTCAATTGCTCTATTTCCAGTTCTGTTTTTATCTCTAGCTTCTTTAATTCTCGTTCTGCTGCTCTTTCTCTGGCGGGTTGGTCCAGTAGCGCAACAGTTATCACCTGTCACCAATACTGTAAATGGCTGTCTTGAGTTCAGCTCTTGTATCCGACACAGTATTCTTTCTCTGCATATATCATCAGCTGCCTTGCTGTGGTATAGCTTAGTTGCTGGCTGGGCATTAAACATCAATTCCCTCCTCTTTTCTCTCTCTGCTCCTTTTCTTTCTGTTCTACAAACTTTCTTAATTTGTCTTCTTTGAGGCCCAGCTTCACTAGCTCCCTCATGAATTCCATGGCTGCATGCTCGCAAGAAAAAAGTTCACTTACAGCTTCACTGTTTTAACTGCCGCAGCTTCTCTGTAGCAGAAGAGGTTGAAAATGCAGATCTTGCCATTCCCCCAGATGTTACAGATAAGTGTAGTGGATTATAGACTGTAATTAAATTAAGTGATAAAGCCTGTGTCGTCGTCATTGGCTTGTTTCAGGTCCTAAATCTATGGTGCTAACCTCTCCAAAAGCTGTCTTTGTAATCGAAGATATTTCAAACGGAGCATTTCATTTACAACAGTGTCCACTTATATACATGCTGGCAAATCCGCGACACGCTGGAAATACAATCATCAGCGACACATGCTGAAACTACTTTAGCAGTGACTAGATCTACTAACAGCAACACGCGCTTCACAACTATGACTGAGACAACCTCTGACTAAAGGCGACACATGCACGCAACAGCTTCTGCGGCTATCTGCAGTTTCACTCTCAGCTCCACTGTTTTGATGCTCACTCTCACCGCTTATATGCAATGTACAAAAGTTATCTAGAAACATCTAGCATCTATTTGTTACACATGCACTCTCTCGCACCAAACATTCTAGACATCAAGGCTTGCATTAGTCACACTCACACACCTGCTGGAATGATCTAGGCGGGCCTGGTGACGGTCATGTCGACAGATACTGAATCAGAGCGCTGGCAGCGCCAGGCAACACCTTGTGCAGACCGCTTTTAATTTCATTCGCTACATAGACCATGCAAAGAATTTACAATTTATTCAAAGTTCAGTCACGTCATTTAAATTTATAGGTGTGATCTTGGGATTTTGTTGATTTTTTATTTTTTTTTGGTCTCATGGGCCAATTTAGAAATCAGCATGAGGAAATTTGTTCTTTGGGTATATGTACATGTGAGAACAAATTCCTGGACAGCCTTATAGAACGCCAATGACATTTTATACTGTTATTTACTTTGTGTCAACAGGTTGGTGTTCGACAGCTGTATGTCCAAATAGACTATGCTCCAATGTAAAAGATGCTGGTGCTGGCGATAATTCTTCCTTTAAAGATTGGACAAACTGACAGTGCCTACAGAATGAAAAGTATGTCTGTACTATTATAGAGGCTCACTTTGTGTGGCACATCATCATAGGAAATAATCTTCCATCTAGTCAAATACTAGGTTTAGATCTTCTGAGGGACCACCAGGGGAAGGTAACAGTTTTAAAATCTCACAGTTCCACTAAGAACAATCACTTCATACCTAGCTTTCCACATTAGCATGTCAGCTCCAAGTTTTCTGTTTAGCTCATGGGAGGTAAAATGGTCTGACTAACCAATTATGGCACATCTGTTTTTTATTGTAACCAATTATGTTGCATGGTATGCTAGATGTTAATTGTATCCTACAACAGTCATCAATTTCACTTTTAAATGCTAGTACAAAATATATTTTTAATAGGGCCATTTCCTGCTGTGATTTCACCTATGATGCTGACATGACATTAAGCACGAGCAACCAACCAAGTGCAAAGTTATTTTCAAATTAATATGTTTAATTCATTAAAAGATACTCATTTCCTATATTTGGCTCTTTGCTCTGATCGTGACTTTAAAATTGTTGTTCTCACCTGTGTTTGGGAAAGAGGTCAAGACTGAAGGCCTCATTTCTCGTGATGTCACAAACATCAGCTTGCTGATTGGACAACACCTCATTATACATGGTTGCAGCTCTTGCATTGGCTGCAGACTTCAGTGACATTAGAAATTACATTATATTCCATGTTTTCTTTTAAAAAATAAAATTGTTTCACAACTTTCTTTTTAACTGATGATGGCTTTACACTTTTACTAAGCTACCAACAGTTTTGACATTAATTTTTTGTTTTACTTTGTTAATCTTTTAATCTTTCCCAATTAAAGACCTTTATTTTGATGTAGCATTTGATCAAGCAATACCTTAAGAAACTGTTGGGAAGTTAATAAATGTAGTACTTTGCAAAATTAAGAAATTCTTCACAGACAGGAACTAAAGTTAATAATACATTTATAATACACATCTCTTGCCCCTAGTTTCAAATCTGTGCTTAAAATTAGAAAAATAATATTCAACATTTATATATGGACCTAAATTTGTGAGGTTTTGTCGTCAAACATGAGAAACATTTCAAAATAACTGCTGCACAGGAAGTGTGTGTGTTGGGGGGGAATTTGTGTTTTACGCCGCCAGCAACTAAGGCTATGCCACATTAAGGCAACCAGTCCTGTAAACAGATGCACTTGCAGAGAAAGAACAGTGTGCCTGAAATGAGAGCTGAACCCAGGGCAGTCAACCCTTACTGTGTTGGTGACAGGCACTAAACGCTGCAGAACTGGACTGCCCTACTGCACCGGAGTGCATAAATGTCAATGTCTGTAATTGACATGTGAGTTATTTGTAGCAAAAGCATGTGGTAGTAGTTTTGTTGCCAGTCTAGTGTTTGCCCCTATTATCCTAACCATAAAGTAGTTGGCTCCAATTGTTTCTTTCATTAAGGACTTTTTTCTTTTGATGTTTTGTTAATAGCTAGCGTTGGGGTTTTTTGAATAGGTAAATAGAAAATAAACTTAAGGAATCTGATCTGAATGTAAAGATCTCACAATGATCTTACAAGAGAGAGTATACTAACTGTAATTTTGAGATTCCAGAACCTAAAGTGAATGTGATGCCAAGAGGAATTGTACATTTGACTTAGTGAAATGTTGCCAAAGAACAATTTAACTGGTTTTGCTCATACATCCTTATCGTTGAAAGCACCAAATAGGTAATAATGTGAATTTATAACTTATGCATTGTGTTTTTATAACTTATAAAGATGGAGGACATAATTTTTGTTATGGCCTATGCCAATTAAAAGCATTTTTTCATATGTCACAAGTAGAACAGTTTAGATTATACTCTTCAGGTGGCTACATTATTGTGGGTAATGTTATTTAAAGCTTTATTCAAAACCTGTTAGGTTTCTGTTGATACATTGTCTTCTGACACTTTGTCTGACTGATACATTGTCTCTCAGTAGTAATATGTATGCTATCACTAAAAATGGCATAAAATCACTACTTTTAAGTACATTAAAAAAGCTGATCACTGTTATATAGGAAAGACTGAAATTAAGAAGTGAACACACCATAAAATATAAATACGAGAATCTCAAGAAATGAAAATTAGTGTTAAAAATTTCTACAATTCTTGAAATGTAATACAATAAATAAAGTTGATATTTTAACACATTTTCAAACAGCAGCTTTCATTTGACATTTTGCATAGCTGACATATTGCCTTTTTAAAAATTTTATGCTGGTTGGTAGGGACAGGTGGAGGGTATAACGTTTCAGTATGAATAGTATGTTGAATGTTCATGAGTTCATGAATATCTTTTTTGTTGACAGGAGGATATTCAATCATTCTGATCACAAGTCTGATAAATCAGGTGCCAAAAATTTTTTAAAACTGCATTGCATTTAATAATTTAATAATTTAACCAATAGCTTTTATCATAGTTCACTTATTATACCTGGTCATTTCTGTTTTTTGTAGCTTTATTGCCATCATTCTTGTGATCATGTTCAAAGAAAAATAATATTGTCCTTGCTTACTCTTTTCTGTCAGTCCAGATTGTATCTTACATTGTTTTCTAAGGATCAGGATACCCTTGACAAGAACAGGGTTTAGGTTAGGGTTAGGTTAACTCATATTTTAATGAATTTATTTCTCTATTATCTGACTACAGCTAAAGTAGAATACTCTTTTGCTCCATTCATTTTCATGAAAGATTTTGATTCCATGATTCATCCACCACATTTGATGTAAAGTTTACAATTTCAATCAATTTCCATTTTAGAAAACAAAACAAGAACTCCTTGTATACATTTAAGCAGTTTAAAACATTGGCTGATGAATTTAATGATTTAACTTATAGATTTAGTATATTTAATACTTACTGGAAAAATATGGTGAGATTGTGAAATGCGAAAAAAATGAGAGCTGCTTATCCTTATCCAGACAACTACTGAGATTTGTGAGACTAAAGTCTAAGATATGCTGATAATGAATTTTAATTTTCTGAGACTATAGGGATCAGTGTTTGCACTGCTGGGGGAAAAATATCTCTGGACCATCTTTAGAATTATTTCTGAAAAAAGCTATGTTTATAAAGTCTTTATTTCTGTTAAGATAGTGCCTTTAACCAAGTCAATGGACAGTTTGTACTTAATGTGAGAACTTTTCAGTTTTTTCCTTCGTTTTTAAGTATACTTTTCAGAAGACATGGATGTTGCAAATTTTGTAGTGCAGAGTTTATGTGGATTTCACTGAAAGGCTGTGCCAGATAATTCTGAATGTACTTGTCTTTTTTCTTTTGCTGCTGTAACAGTCGTTCTTCTGTGCTGCAGCTTTTACTGGTGATGGCTTTTGCAGTTGTTGGAAATAAGCAGTATTGAAATGTAATAGGAAATAAAAGGTTTGGGTGAAAACATTTGACTGTGTTCATAGATTACTTTTAACCAGTCTGTCTAGTTATAAGAATTTGTGCTTTTGGTTGTTAACTGTCATAACTTCACAAAAAAACTGTCAGCATACTGTATTCACAGTAAATGGGCAACAGTCTGTGGGATTAATTGCTGTTTTTCAATTAATATTCTTTCAAATTTGAAATTGGGTGAATTTCTACAAACAGTGCCCTACATTGTTTTATCAAATATGTGATGGCTAACGATCAAAGAAATTTCCAAACGTTCGCAGCATAACAAAGTTAGAGGAGGGCTGTACCACAAAGGTTGAATGTCAGAATGTGGAACGCACTGATGAATAAGAATTGTTTTCTTTTTCTTTGTTGGGTGGGTGGGGGGAGATGAGCAAAAGTTTATTGAGATTTTAAAATGTAAGTGTGAGATCATGAAAGAGACAATACCCAAAATTTGACATTGGAGGTTGACAACCAGCTTGTGAGAAGTGACAACACCTGCAGGGAGCATGTCACGAGCAAGCAAGGAATCGGAACCATCAATGACACTGTTGTTGTTGTTGTTGTTGTCCTCTTCGTGCATCAGGTTGCACATTAGACCTTGACCAGAGTCCGCCACTGATGTCGATCGGCTGAAACCCGCTGTAGGTGACCCCATGTCCAGCCCTTTCATTCATCTCCCTTTCCACTGTTCACCTCCAAGTTTCCTTTGGGCGGCCTCTTTTTCTTCGGCCGTCTGGAGTCCATCACAGGGCGACTCTGGAGAGGTCTGCTGTCTGTTGGCGGAGCACATGTTCAATCCATTGCCAACACCTTCGTTGAACCTGCGTGGTGATGGACTCGGTTTCAGTTCTTCGGTGGAGTTCTTCGTTGGTGATGGTATTTGGCCAAAAGATGTTAAGTAGACGCCTGAGGCATCTGTTTTGGAAGACGTCAAGCCTCTTACAGATGGATTTGGTCATCTTCCATGATTCGGATCCGTAAAGGAGGGTGCTGATCACAGCTGACTGGAAGATTCTCAGCTTGATCTTCTTACTGATGTTTGTTGCCTTTCATGTGCTCCTGAGTGAGGCGAAGGCGTGGCTGGCTTTCGCCAGTCGGGCTCGAATCTCCACCTCCGCATCCCCGGTGTTTGACATTTTGGACCCAAGATATGTGAAACTGTCAACTTCCTCAATCTCTTCTCCATTTAGTTTGATGCTGTCTTGGACTCTGGCGTTCACTCTCATACTTTTCGTTTTCCTTGCACTGACCTTCAAGCCAAGGTTTCCAGCTGTTTCTGAGAAGGCATTTGTTTTTTTCTTGCATGTTTTGGTGGCGATGCGACAGCAGGGCAATGTCATCAGCTCTGCTCCAGCATCTGTCACAGAATGAAGATGTGTTCGGAGCAGGATCGTCCAGGATGAAATCCTGCTTGCTGTGGTCGGAGGTCTTTCTCAAGAGTTGTCATCAGTCTTGACAAAACAATCTTGCTGAAGACCTTGCTGGTGAGGGAGAGTAGTGTTATGCCAAGATCTCCTTTCTTGGGTAATTTGAAGATGAGCCCTGTCTTCCACGCAGCTGGGAGCTGCCCTGATTCCCAAATTTGCCTGAAGATTTCAGTTAGTATGGGAGCTGTCACATTCACATCTGCTTTCAACATCTCTGCTGTAATTCCATCTGCCCCTGGTGCCTTGCCGCTCTTCATTTTCTTGATTGCTGCTGTCACTTCTTCCAAGCAAGGCAGGTCTGTGCAGATGTCAAGGTCTATAGCTGCTGGCTGGATGTCTGCAAGCTGAGGGGGATCTGGTATGTTCAGAACTGACTCAAAATGCTCCCTCCAGCGCTGTAGTTTTTCTGCCTCTCCCTCGATAACTTTCACTGGCACATCACTGTTCTTAAACCCGTTGTTTCACTGTTTGTTTATCTTGTACAGTGTCTTCAAGTCATTTTTCTGTGATCATTTCATTTCCAAGTAGTAAAATACTTTTTAATTTTAATATTCTGAATGGGCAGGTAAGTAGTAAAAACTATGCTATATTTGTTCAATTTGGAATTGAATTTTGAGAATTTTCATAAGCAAAATAATTATCTCCCCTATAATGCAAAGTCATCTGAAGGTGGAAGCACTTTTATTTTCAATTTCTACAATATGAATTCACACACTTGATAGGGAACTGTACATTTCAGTGTACAAATGAGTTTTTGACAAATGAGTTTTAGGCTGGAGAAAGCTGTCAGTAAAATCATAAAAAGATGTGACAAATGTAAAAATGTAAAATTGGATGAATTTTAATATTTAAACAGAATGATCCAGAACTACCAATTTCGAAAAAAAAGAATACTGTATAAAAAATCTGAAGGAAAGGTAAAAACAATATAAATTTGTAGGAAATTCATTTACACCAGATACAATACAACTTTATTAAACCAAAAGGCAAAATTCCAGATGTCATAATGTAACAAATTTATAGGAATGATGCAAATACAATAAAAAATATTTTGTTGATGGGATGTTGTACAAGAAGAAAGTGTTTCAATTTTGGTTCATATCACTGTATATGTATATATATAGTTTTTTGGGGTTTTTTTAAGATATGGATTGATAGCCTCTTTCATGCAGATTTCATAAATCAAGATGAAGTCTCATGGTCACACAAATGCTACACGTTTTCAAAACTACTCTTTTTCTAAAATTGTGTAACTTATCTGCTGTAGTCATTTAGAAGAGTACTTCATAAAACTTTTTGTATCCTCACATTTCTAGAGAAGCTCAAAGTCTGTAGTAAACATTTATAATGATAGAGTTCAAATGTGTAAAAGCATTCAGCACAGAAATAAAATTATACCTGAATTGATAGAATGCATCACAGCTTCCTCCCACCTTTCATGTTTCATTTGATTTCAGCTTCCAAGACAAGTTGATCTTGCAATGGTCGTTAAAAATTTGATCGTGATGAACACTAGCAGTAATTATGGGCAATCTTGATTATTTCTGCTTCAATATATTCAGCAACTGTTCGAATGTCTGAAAACCAATCTCAATTCATGCACAGAAATTCTTCTTTGACTTTTTCCTAAACGTTCATGATTTATGATGTACCAAAAAAATTCCTTTTTCTGGTTTTACAATTCATCTGCTCCTGTTGAGAGAAGCTACATATATCCATACTGAAAGAACAGAATTTGAGTAGCCATGGACATAGACAGCAAGAGCAAACTCAGTATTACTTGTCTCCTGACTGTGGACACCCGTGGAATAGACAGCTTCAACAATGCTATTGAGATCCACAAAAGGAACATTGAGCGGAAATCCGGATACCTGAAAAATATAATTTTGATAGTGAAATTTCTTTCTTTGAGACTTACCATAAAAATAAAATGGCCGTACACTAGCTTTTAAACCAGTGGTTCTTAACCGGGGTTCGGTGAGTCGGTCTCAGGGGTTCGGTGGAGCCCCTGCCACTGAGGTCAAGACACAGCAATTCGTGATGATACTAAAGAAGGGTTCGGTCAATTCGTGATGACACTAAAGAAGGGTTCACAGGGCTTCTGCTAAGGCTAAATTCTTTGGGGTCCCAGGGACCCCTTCTTCAGATTTCTAAGGGGTCCCAGGCTAGCTCTAAGGGGTCCCATTACAAAGCTGGAAAAAAAACCCAACAAATCAACTACTTTGTTCAACTGCCTTTCAGACACACAAAGCACTGTAATGTCTTGTCAGAAACGGCGAGATTTCTGTGCCATGAAGTGTGAGCAAGCATCTGTGATGAGCTTATGCTCACTGTACTTGGGGTGCTCACTTTCTTTCCGTTTCTGAGACGATGATTTTAACTATGCTGTCAACGACATCTTGCAAATAGGTTAATGGAATTCTTCCCGGTAAGGGAAAAAACTCAGTGCAAGGGAAGTAACTCTCACTTTGTGGCAGACGACAACGCTAGATTGGGCTACGATGTCAGACACTACATTTACCCAACTTTGTATCTGTTCTTCGCCCAAATTTGAAGGGGACCCCATTGACGAAAATTGAAGGGGTCCTCCGAACTTTTAATGCGTACTGTACGCAATTTTTTGCGTAAGCAGAAGCCCTGCTGGGTTCGGTGAATGTGCATATGACACTTGTGGGTTCGGTACCTCAAAAAAGGTTAAGAACCACTGTTTTAAACCACGAAAATGTCTCCCTAACAGTGAGCTAGAATGTACCTAGGCATATAGAGCATTTATTATAACTATATCGTAAGCACAGTAAACACTGAATGGCATTTTCATCTGAGTTGTCCTCGTGGTCTGAGGACCTGTTTTAACTATTCACATTTTCAGTGACATTTTTACCACATGATCAGAAAACAAGTTCTGCATAAATGGGTTAAAGACACGGTAGTTTTTCAGCATCTAGTTTAAAGAAAATCAATCTTTAACTTAGTGGTGAAGCAGTCCACAGCTTGTTTTCCTAGTGTACATGCAATGCCAGAAAACATGATCCTAAATAAATATTACACAAGAAACTTGTGTACCTTGTATGTTTTGAATGATTCTTCCAACTCTCCAAGCTCCTGGTGGTCTATGGCTTGTCCGCAATTTTCTTCTAATCTGTAGAAATTTAAATATGCTCAGCTTTTATTTGCTTTTTTTTTGTTTTTGTATGACTGTTAAAACCACACACATACTACATATGCTTTGGTGTTAAAATATTCGGAATAGCGCCGCGCCGGTTGTGATGTGCCAGCTCCCACATAGTCTCCATCTTGTTCCGCAAGTTCGTCACGTACTCCGCGTTGCCGGGGAAGGTAGATTCTTTCGTCCACACTTGTCTCAGGATCTGCATCGGCCCCCTGATCGTGCGGCTATATAGCAGCTCAAACGGAGAGAACCTAGTGGATTCTTGAGCGTCGTAGCATTGCTTTCAGCGTGCTGTTAAATATTTAACCAGGCCATTTGCCTCAGCATAGTAGGGAGCTGTCGCCCCCCTTGACGGCTAACAGCTCATGCACCTGCTTCATGACATCGCCAGTGAATTAGGTTCCATTGTCTGTGAGGATTTCATCTGGAATTCCTACTCTGGTCCACATTTCCCATAGCGCGTTGGCCACATGAACACTGCCGAACAGCTTCGGGGTAGCGGGACTGCGGGAGACAAAATCAACTATAACCAGGACGGTTACCCTTGTTAGAAGTGGGGTGGATCGGCCCTATAAGGTCGACTACCACATTCTTGAACGGCTGATTGACGATGGCCATCCTGCCTAATGGCACTTTTCTTACGCTCCCCTTGGGCATTGTGCGCTGACACGTGTCGCAAGACGCACAATAGCGCCGGACATCTATACACATGCCCAGCCAATAAAACACACCACATTCTGTCCCGCGTCTTCCTTGCCCCCAGATGTCTCGCCATGGGCAAGTCGCGGGCCACGCGTAACACAAAGGCTGGGGGACAACCAACTGTTTGTGTTCCGCCCCCTTCCTTTCTGTGTAGACTCGCCATAACAGTCCTTTCTTACGCAGGAACGAAACTCTCCCAGTGCCTCGCTGCGATGTCACCTGCCCGTCGTTCGCCAGGAGGCGGACGCGTTGTAAAGTGTCGTCCTTTTCCTGCATCTCCTCTGGGCCCACATGCAGTAACTGCACCCTTAACTGGCACTTCTATCCTACGTTCTTCCGCCAGATGAGCCATGGTCTGCACCGGTGCGCACATGCCTGGCGTCTCTTCGTACACCGGAACCTGCAACTCTTCGCCCAGCTCTGTCCTGCGTGTGTTACCGATGCCACAAGCCTGGGAATGAGCGTCGCCTCCGCTTTCCCATGATAATAGGGGTAGGGGGATTCCAAGTGGACTAAGGCCAGCGGGGCGTACGTCGACCCTGAGTTTGCGTAGCGTATTCGCCGGTTACGGCCCGTGAGGCATGTGTTAGGGATGAGGTCACTCCGGATGCACAGCATGTCTGCCCCCCTGTCTCGTAGCGCAGTGGCCCAGCGGTTGTTCATTCGAACGGCCTTTCTGACACTGGTCGTCTTCACACTTTTGGTGCATCCTGTACACAGTGCTAGTATCCCTTCATCGATGGTGTTGATCGTCCGTATGGTGGCTTCCTTTACTGTCGGCGCTCCAGTAGCCTTCCACTATGGACAGTCCCTCCTCATGTGACCCTCTTGGCCGCAACGATAGCATTCCAGTTTCCCCCGACCCTGGCCAGCAGCCTGAGTGGGCACTGCCTTCTCCCTCGGGCTGCCAGTCCCTATCTGTTGCTGGGGTGCGGCGTGCTGCTTAGCCGAGTGCCTTGCCTCGGCAAATTGCTGTGCTAGCGTCGCCGCTTCTTCAATTCGGACGAATGTGGCTATCTCTACAGACAGGCTATCGAGCAATTCTTCTAGAACAGTGATGCCCAACCTTTTTCGGCCTGCGGGCCATATCCATTTCGGACAGCCGTGTCGCGGGCCATATCCATTTCGGACAGCCGTGTCGCGGGCCACTTCACCGCAAAAATACAAAAAAGAAAAAAAATAGAGCAGATACCATTTTTTATTATTAAGTTGTACTTACCATTAATTATGTAGTAATTAATGGGATATTCGAAGTTGTTTTCCCGAAACCAACTTCTGAATGTCCGGCCTCATCGTAGAGACACCAAGTCTGATCGAGCACTGAATCGAAATGTTCGTCCATCGAAATAAAGATTGGGAAACGCCCCTACGTGGGGATAAATACTTCTTCTTCCCTTTTTTTTTTTTTTTTTTTTTTTTTTTTTTTTATTACTAACATGCCGATTTCCTGCACTGTGGGCAGAAGTTTCGCGGGCCGGATGGCACCGCGTCGCGGGCCGGATATGGCCCGCGGGCCGTAGGTTGGGCATCCCTGCTCTAGAAGGAAAAGATCCTGCAAGCCCTCGAATGTGGACGGTTTACCTGCTAGGCTGCCACCTGGCCAGGTATGTTCTCGTTCGCGCCACATGCTGGAACGTATCGGCACTCTCAGTTCTGGCTGATCGGAACTTCCTCCTGTAGGTATCTGCTGTGAGCTGAAAGCTGACGAGTAGCACGCTCTTCAGCCTATCATAGTTGCTGGCGTCTTCGTCGCAGAGGCTCACATACACATTCCTCTTTTCCTTTCAGTAAATTGCCAAGTCTCGCCGCCCATGTGTCCTTACTCCATCCACTTCTGCATTCTGGCACTCCTCTCGAAGTAAGAAGTACGCCTCTAAATCTTCCTCATCCTTGAAGAAAGGCATCTTAAATTTCGTAAGCATGCTCTGGCGCAATGTAAACCTACCAAATATAGCCTAGTGCATTACAAGAATCAAAACAAATAATCCTGTCAAATTTGATAGGGGCTGACAATATGAGAAGCCTGTCCACTTGACCACCACATGCTGCTTTATTTATATTTATAAGATTGGATTTCTTTAATTGACAATTCTTAAATCTGAGAATAGGAAATATCCTTATGTATTCATCAGTTGTCAGGTACTTCCATTGTAAATGAACACTCAGCCTGTATAACATCAACTAGGGTTTCCTTCCCATGACGTTATTAAAACATAAAAAGCAGTCATCGATATTTCACCATTTGTCAAACTGAATAGCAAGTCAACAAACTATCTGTTGTAACAATGAAGATTTTGGTTATATTTCAACATAAAGGACGAGAATATACATTGCAAGTCATTAAGACACTTTGTGAAGATTCCAGCTTTTTAGCAGCCCTCTTCCTTGAAAGCATCATACATGACACACACAGTGTGCAATGTTCAAATCAGGTGTCATATTCAGTGAGACATGTGGTGTTGAGATATGGTCCCAACCCCATGTCATCCAGCTCTCACTGTTGTGGTGATAGATGCTTTGAGTCAATGTGCCACCAACTCCCTCTAACACTGGTTTCATTGCTTGAGTGAAACACAAGTTGTTCAGGCAACTCTCAAGTGTACAACTCTCTGAATTTAAAAGAATTCATAATTTTCTGCACCTAGTTTAGACAACATCTCATAGCAGTTACTTATCTCTCTTATAAGTCCTCACTTTCTCACTTGTTTTCTATCCTCATGGCAGGATATGGTCATGGTACCCATTCCTAAACCTGGAAAGTTTACTTCAGATCCTAACTCATACTGACCTATTGCTTGTACAAACTGCCTTTCTAAAGTTGTGGAATGTATGATGGAATGCTCTACTTACTTGATAGCTTGAATATAAAGGTCTTCTCTCCAAACTGTGGTGTAGCCTTTGCTGCTTTCATAGCTTTATACATAATATGGCACATCTTGATATATTTATCCAGGATGTTTAGCCCCAGGTGCTACAAGTGTGCATGCAGTTGGGAGTGTTGAGTGCGCCGGTAGATGATGATCTGTTGGTGGCATTTCAGACCAAATATCAGATCGTCTGATGGTTGGTTGTTTGCTTGTCCACTGGCCCTTGCAACTCTGATGCAGCATTTCCAGGGTGAATGACATGAAAAGGGAGTTTAATTAATCTTTTAAGGTAATTATCCCTGGAACTTCTGTACAATAGCATAGGTCTTGGAGCTGAGTATCCCACTGCACAGCATCCTGGAGGGCTCTTGTTTTTCTGGTGTCTTTGCAATTATGTCACTGTGATTACTTGGCAGTTTTTTTGTCAAATGTTTGAAGCTGCTCCTCTTTAGTCTGTGCTAAGTGGCCTCTTGTAACTTTTGGTAGGCAGAATATGAGGGAAACCTTTGTAGCTTCTTGTGTTGGACCAGGAGCTTCTCTTCTCATCTTTGGTGAAGGGAAGTGAGTCTCCAGTAAGTGGAGGGGTGTTGTCTTTAGTCCATCTGTGATGATTTGCATGCCTGCATTTTGCACTTTATCCAGCTGGCTTGTGTTGCTCTTGCCTGCTGTAGCCCAGGTGGCAAAGCTGTACTCTTATCACTAGGCAGCCTGCGTAGATCTGTTTCAGAATGGTGCTTGTGGCTCCCTACATTGTTCCAGAGACATTCATCATCAGTGACAGTCATCTTGTGACCAGTATCTCTATATCTCCTGGATGTAAGCCTAACCTCATGTAAGCCTATTGTATAGTTTGATACCAAGGTAGGTTGGTGTCTCTTCCTTGGTTGCTTATTGTTAGCTCTGAGGCCTCTTTTGTATTTGAAAGGGAGAAAAGGGTGGTGGTGTGCAAACAGCCCAATGACAGGATGTTGTGGCTTCCAAAAAAGCCCCACTAGTAAAATTAGATTTTAGAGTAATATTAAAAGGAAGTTTCAATAATTTCAATTCTAAATTTTAATTTTAAATACATGTTCTCCTGCGGTCTTTTTGCTGTTATGATTGTTCTTTTTGATCGCGTATTGCACTACTTGATAATACAATAGTGACCTTTTCAACACATCTGGTATTCACTTGGTAAAGGCAGCTCTAAATGGCTAAAGCTTTTCCTCCCATTTCTGCTTACACCACGTCACTGTGTACTTGACGCTGAATACTTGACAAAACATGGCCATCATTGGTTACGGCAACAATTTTAGTAAACAATAATGAAAATATTTTCTGAGTCTGCTATACAACCTAATATTTGTTGGCACAAGTTTATCATGGAATTAAACTTTTAATATAAATATAGGTGTAAATTCAACTTATTTAATTCATAAAATACCTTGGTAACAATTTTCGCATGATCTGAGTGCAGTGCCGATTCCATCGAGTGATAAAATGACTGCGCCACTCCATTATCTTGTTTTTTAGCAACTGTTCAATTTTTTCCTGAAGATCTAGAATGTAGCCCTTATCATATGGATGATAGATAAGTGCCTCGGGCTGAAAAAAAAAATTGAATCAAAGTAAGTTCCAGAGAACGGAAACAAATTCTGCAATTTATAGAAACTGGAAGAAAGATTATTGCAGCGGGAGCGCTGTTTAGGTCAGCAGGTACCGCTGACATTGCCTAGTCCCTCCACCCCACACCCCCTTCCACCCCACGCGTGGTCGCGGGAGCGGCGCGCAGCGCGAGATGGGCAGCACTTGCGGGTGACGTGGTACCCAAGCTGCCCTGTACAAAATGATGGCGAAAGCCAGCACCCGTGTACCAATATGAATCGTTGAAGCGAGGCGTGCTCATGCGTAGAAACTATGGATCTTCTAGTGTTGTTGAATGAATTAGCAGACATTTTCGTGGCATTTTTCTAAATCCAAACCAATAATAAAGCGTGAGTTGTATGTGTTTAGCTTTTAAATGTTATTTTTATTTAAATTTGATGTGTATTTACTCGATCTTTAGCAGACGATCAAACACCCACTCGCGCAGGGATATCAAACAAAAATAGTCCACTATCCACATCACTTGCAAGCTATAATAATTTGAACCTAAACGTTTCATTTGTTTATCAACTGTTAAATTTAACTTTTTAGTATTTTATGAATATGAATGAGGCGCTCTGGTCCGCTGGGAATAGCGGCTCGCACCACTCAGCTTCTGTCCCCACCCCTGAGCCAGCGAGAAGTACCTTAGTACAGCGAGGTGCTCTGGTCCGCTGGAAATAGCGGCTCGCATCACTCTGTCACCCCACGGAGTTAGGTGTTAGGATTTGGCTAGGTAGGTAGGTTAGAGTAAGTTTGGTAGTTGTTTTGTAAATCTTGTAAATATATTTATGTCTTTGAACCGTCAGTACTCGTGTGAGCGTGTTAGGGCCAGCGAGTGCTAGTGTGTCGTACGCATGTCTCCGGCGTGTGAACGCGAGTGAGGTTTGTGTACTGTCCAGGTGTGTAGTCGTGACACAGCAGCAAGAGAGAAAGAACACACGTGAAGGTCCGACGGAATTGACGCACCGATTGAAAAGACACTTTAGTTAGAAAGTAAAGCAGGGTCTTTTGTGGACTCTAAGGTCGGCTGAGTTCGGATGCGTATAATGATAGGTAAAAAAAGAACACAACGCGAGGCAGGTAAAAAACTAGACGACGCACCCGACTAACGAGAGCTAGGATTTTCATAGAGTGGAAAATTCTCCTTGGGAACTTCCGTCCTCTTCCCTGGAACAACAAAGAGGAACGGACTGATTTGGCGCTAAGCATAGGGTCGGTCAGTCCGGTTACATTATAATAGGTAGATACAGTGGAACCTCGGTTAGCGAACGCCTCGGATAGCGAATATTTCGGATAACGAACAAAAATTTCGTTAAAAGTGTGTCTCGGATAGCGAACAAAATTTCGGATAACGAACAGCCACATGAACCACACGTGACCGACCAGCATGTCATCATTCGCGCTCGAGACAGTTACGATCAGTCGTTCCTTATCTATGCGCATCCTTCTTATTTAGTGATTTTTGTGCTTTATTTTAATAAGATAATCCTCAGTCATGGCTCCAAAGAAGATTAAGAGCAATTAATAGTAGTGAGGTAATGACAAGGAAGCGGCCAACAAATGAATTGTAAAAGGAAATGATTTCAAAGTATGAAGGTGGCATGCGTCTGTCGGATGTGTGATGTCGTATTACCGAAGAGTTTTACAAAAAAGGCAGAATACAATAGGACACTGGACAAGTTTTTTCCTTTAACCTCAAAGTTAAAGAAAAGGGAAGTCACCCCCGATTTTATAATGTCAGGTGTGCTCATGGAGGGGAGATCAAAGCAGTAATTCCACCCCTTCCTCCCTACACCTGCTTCCAACCACTCAGTGAAAACAAGTTTTCTTATGTTTAAATGCTTTCGTTAATGTTTTTATGTTTATTTAACTCCATTTATATTGCATTATAACTGTTTTCTTATGTTTAAATGCTTTCGTTAATGTTTTTATGTTTATTTAACTCCATTTATATTGCATTATAACTGTTCTCATTAAAACAAATACCTACATATATATAGCCTGTAACTTTCAATTATTAGTTAGTCAACAGGGGCTGGGAACCAATTAAATCTATTTCCTTTATTTCTTATGGAAAAAATTGTTTCGGATAACGAACAGCTTTCCGGAATGGATTAAGTTCGTTAACCGAGGTTCCACTGTATAGGTTAAGAGAATTTCAATTACTAGAACATCAGCTGAGAAAACTTAAGACTCATAGACTGAAAATGACTAAAAATGAAGGGCTACCAAGGAAATTTAAGGTCTTTTAGTGAATTAAAAAGCTATTTTTCAACTAAAAACACTGGTTAACTGAAATTACTCATAAAAAAGAGGATACAGTGCTGCCCTCCCATTTACTGTACTCGCTGCACAATATGCTCTGCAAAGTAAGCTCTGACTACACTTTGCCGAAAGTACTAATCTTGAAAGTTTTACTTAACAAGACATATATAGTTAAATATGGCAACTTTCAATCAGTCATACAAAAAATGGCCGAACATAAACTTATACATGACCAATTATGATTCCTTTAACACAGGAAGGCACACTCCATAGTTAACAAGTCAATCAAATATGTGATTCAAAAATCAACAAACAAATGTTATACACAAAGCTGTAAAGTGTAAACCAATAGATAATACTTCTATGGGCTTTAAGATGATAAAATGTTTATGGACAACTACAAATTCCAAATGAATGATGACAAAACCAAAGTAGTGATTCTAGCAGCCTCTTCCACCACTCTTACACTCTTACTGCTCTCCGCCGCACTGAACTTCGCAGACTGTGAAGTAGAAGCCCTTGCTTGGAATATCAAAGAGGTGTTATATTTAACAGCCCAGGATGTTCTAAGCTGTCAAAGGAAGAATAAACAATGCTGGGTCACAAACATCATTATAGATCTCTGTGACCAAAAGAGGGCCTTGAAGAAGGACAGAAAAAGCAAACTGAAGCAGCTTTCCAACACAAAGAAGTGAACTTGTGCCACCAGGAAAAGGTGATGACAGCAAGGAAAGAATGGACTGAAAGCCCATGCTGGACCATATCTTCCAAGCACGTTCGGCCACCCTACACTCCTCTGTAAACCAAGGCACACATGGACAGCTATTACGATGCCTTCGTGTAGGAATCTTCTCTGAGGCGATTTCATTTAAAACTGAGGTGAACAGCTTAGCAGGATGCAACGTGGGATCATTGCCAATGTCCACTGATAAAATTGACTACTGACACTGTGCTACTTTGAGGACGGCAAAAGGTGTTAGAACCGTTGTTCAAAAGGCAGAGATCACTTTCCAAAAAAAAAAAAAAAAAATGATCCCAACAACTCTCCTCTGGTGTCAGTGAAGGCCCTGCCCTACAAGGGGTGGTGCCCATTAAAGTCCCCCAAAAGGACGGGAGCAGGAAGTTGAGTTAAAAGACCCTCAAGGTCCTGTCGGGATATCTGAGCAGGAGGCAGACAGCCACAGCAAATAGTGATAGTCTTGTCCAGGGTAACCCGGGCAGTAGCAGCTTGAAGAGGAGTGGAAAGTGGTATCTGGCTAAACAAAAGGTGGGAGCGAATGAGGAGTGCAGTCCCATCTGAAGGGACATCAGTCTGTGAGTCCTGACGTAAAACTCGATAGCCTTTGAAGGAAAAAGCGGTGGAAGGTAGGAGTAGTCTCCTGCAGTGCTATAATATCAAGAGAAAAACGAGATGCTAGGCATCGGAGTTCTTCAAAGTTGGCTCAGATCCCTCAACAGTTCCATTGAAGGATTTATCGACATAATTTATCTGTGAGGAAAAGAAGCAGAGTGCTTCAAAGTAACTGAGGGAGAAGAAGAAGAAGGCAGGGGACGGCGGGATGGAGAAGGCGAAATTAAACGTCGCTCATCCACATCCATCCCCTGCTCGCCAAGAGAAGCAAAGCGATTTGAAACAGAGATTGACATTGCTTGGTAGTCCCAGATGTTATCTGCTGAGTAATGGGTTTTTCTGGCAATTTTGGTTTTCTTTTTGCGTTCTTGTCTGTCTGCGGTGTGGTATTCTTGTTCCTTGGTGATTTTGTGTTGCGTGCTTGCTGGCGTGCAGTGTTTCTGACTGGTGAAGGGGGAAGCTTGGACTGTGATGCTTGTGTGGCTTGAGATGCTTGTGAGGTTTGAGTTTTTGTGATGACTGGTTGCCACTACAGTTTGTAGGAGGAGCTGAGGAGGCATAGCTTGACATACTGGGACAGGGCGTTCTGAAGAGACCCATGTCATGTCCGTCTGAATAGACACAGAGGTGGATGGTCATTTTGTGAGAGCTGGCGAGTAGGAAATGGAGCTTGAAGTAGAAGGTGCTCCTGAGGAGCCACCCACTACACGACGGTGAGCACTGGTGTATAAGAAACCAGATTCCATGCTGAAATGCTGCCTCTTCCACTTCGGGCAGTCTTCAGAAGAAGTGACATGAGACCCTTCACATTTTGCACTCTTGGCACTTTCAGAACAATCAGCTGCCTCATGGCCTGTATCGCTGCAGCGAAAGCAGCGGGCTTGGGACTTGCAGAAGATAGCCCCATGACCAAAACGCTGACAGTTGAAGCAGTGCAACGATGAAGGTATAAATAAAGAAACTGTTAACCGTAAATATCCAACCTCAATGAAGTCAGGTATTTGGGGCAAACAGAAAGTTAAGAACAGAGTATTTGTAGGAATGGATTTTTCATCCTTCCTTAGGATGACCCTCTGCACTGCTGTGACCCCCTGGGGTGCCAGTTCTGACTTGATGTCAACCTCTGACATCCCAGCAAGGTCAGGGCAACGAATGACCCCCTTTGAAGAGCTGAGGGATCGATGTGGAGTCACCTTTATAGGCTGGTCAACAAACTGTTTCCCATCTCATCGGCACAGGACCTCAGATGCTTTGTGATTTGCGCACTGGACACGAAATTGTGAGACATCTACAAGCAGAAAATTGAGTAGATATATTTGGGAGCGGTCGGGCCAGCTGTGCGCCCTTCATCACTAGAAAACGGGGCCAGACCCCTTCAACATTCTCTTTCATGCATTCTCTCACTTCATTCTCACTGTCCAAGGATTCATCTTCTCTGATTCGTTTTCCAAAGTTCTGTTTTTTGGGTTTTTTTGGTGCCATAATTTGAAGGAATTTGGTTTGTTCCTTATGGTCCCCACCCATCACGGAGTCCAACAAGGGAATGCGACTGAGTGGTACCACTTAGGGCATTTCCTGCAGGGTCACACCAGGGATACACAAAGAATATATAATCAGGCCTTTCAAATATGAAGACCAGATTGACCCTCGTCGCAGCCTTCCAGCGAAGCTAGGGCAATACACAACCAGTTGCTTGGTTGGTGTGGCCCACACCAACCTCCTGTCTAGCAGAAGTCTGGGCCAAAGAGGTGTGTTAGTATGATGGGCCGCAATCCATCAGGGACCTCAAACTTCAGGATTCCATCCTACCCCAATACGGGTCACCCTGCACGGCAAACACAGGCAGCCTAAAGAAGGCCACACAGAAACAATGACATCCAAAGAAAGGCATGGTAGGAAAACAGAAGACCTGTGTAGACAGAAGAAAGGAAGGATAAACTGAAGTATAAGAGGGTGATGTTTGATTAGAAAAAGAATATAGATTAAAGGGCCAGGAAAGGGAGAAAAAGGAAAAGCATAAGAAAAAAGGGGTGGGCCAGGTTAGTCACCCAGCCAGAGAAAGGCTGAGTGGTCACCCCTGGAACAAGAAGCCAGGCCCACGGGGGCGGCAAACATGCTGCAAGGCTAGCAAGATGGTATGAAATTCTGCAGAGGTTAGAGCAACTATCTGCTAATCAGGCTAAACAGGCCTGTTTGAGGATGTTAGAACAGAACTTCCACCACAGCTAAAACTTCACCATTTTGAACTTTGGAGCCTTCTGTAAAAACAGATTGTCAGGCGACGAAGAAAGATGGGGTCACTGGTGTTACCTTTTTTAAATGTTGAAAGATGAAGACAAATCTCAGGAACAGAAAATGGCAGGAGAGGGATAATGGGCTCCAGGGCAAACTTTGTACAGGAGTGGTGTGAGAGGCACCAGACAGACTCAGGGCTTATGATAATGAAGAGGGTCAAGAATTTTAAGATGAGACTCTTGATTAGAGCTACATATGATGGAGCTATAGCCTAGCTTGGATTGGGCCAGGGCATGATACAGACGAAGTAAGACCATGCAGTCTGTCCCTCAGTAGACATGGTCAGCTACTCAAAAAAAATCCCTAAGGCTTTCTAACATGAAAGCTTAGTGATGTGTACACTGATCTCCACCATGTTAGGAATGTGGGTTATTGCCCTTGTCTGTTTTAAGAAATATGGATTGTCACAACTGAACGCTAGTAGGAATGCATGGGAACGATTTACAAAAAAGTGCAGGAGTGAGCGAAAGGTTCGCAGGACCCCTGTAGTTGAGGAAAACTCAGTATGATGATTTCCACACCAGCCATCGAAGATGAGAGAAACTGTAGCGAATTTTTGTGTGAAAGAGACTAGGTTATTGGAATCATTCCTTGCCTCCTCAAGGTATGGGGCAAGTTGTCTTTATTGCTTTGGTTATCTTTATAATGGTGAGAGAATGGTGTGAAAACTTAATATTTGGTTGAAAATCTTGCTAATGGAATGAGGTATTGTTGTTTCTTGTTGTAAAAGTGGTAGTTAAAATTCAATATGAGTATTCATAGTCAAGTAAGGATTTCAGGAATTAGCTAGGGGAAAAGATAGACGAATAGAAGTATATCATTGCCAGCCCTGCTGTTCTGGAATTTTGGAGTGTATTGTTGCCAGCCAGGTGTATCTGCTAAGTCAGCACCTGCTGTTCTGGAGAAGAAATATATCGTCGTCACCCAGGTGTGTCTGCCTAGCTGACATCCGCTGCTCTGGGGTACATACACTGTATCGCCATCAGCCTGGCATGTTGGCCCAGTGAACTAGAGTTGCCCCAGATTATAGTATTCAAGGGAGATTATTCAGGGGAGTGTATATTTGTGAGTGGGATTGTTCCTGGACTTCACCGAAAGTGAGAATTTTGGTCATTCTGTATGTATTGAGATACTGATCTGGGATATTAGGGCACCAGTCATGGTTTCAATTTGAGAAACTGTATGGTTTGCAAAACTGAAGACATTTGGAACTAGTGAAGTAACTTTTGTTTGTGCAGACTGGATGACTGGAGGGTTGAAAGTGGCGTATGACAATGATGTGCTATTTATGGTTTGTTGTCATTTACATGTATTGATTTGAGTTGGGTGAAATTTACTGCCCTCCCCTAAAATCAATACAAGCTCCCGACTAAGAGAGAAGTGTAAGCCCAGTACCGGTCTTTGTAATCTGTTGTAAGAAAGAACGTGTGGGCCACAGTGCTTTGTGACTTGTGTGTGCCGTCCCCAACACACCATTATTTTGCTTATAACATTCAATGCCTGACACATTTTGTAGAAAAAGTTATTATTGTTCCATTATCATATCATGCCTAACTGGTTTAAGTTAATGCTCTTTCTAATATTTTTTAGCTTTATGTAAAAAAAAATGTTTATCAAATTTGTTGTCAACAAATACATTCTATTCCTTTAATGTTAACATTTTTAAGTACGTGAAACAAACACACACACACACAAAAACATACATTATACAGACATATCCAAAAGACTGATCTGGATTCTGCTGGATTTCATAAAATAGTTAGTCATGAGGAAGCCATGGAGCAGAGAGAGCATAAAACCTCTTAACTCCCTTAATGAAAACCCTTGAGAAGATTGTCAAAAATCTTATCTTAACATCTGAAGAGAATAAATTGGACCCATTGCAATTTGCTTATAGGAAGGGTAGGGGTGTTGATGATGCCAAGTTGTTTATTTTGAACACGCTTTATAAACATCTGGAAAAGCCCAAGACACATGCCAGACTACTTTTCGCAGATTTTAGTTCTGCATTCAACACAGTGCAGCCTTACCTTCTAGCTCTGCGATTGATATCTGTTTTTGATCTACCACACCAACTGGTCAGGTGGATTGTGGATTTTTTGACATGCAGACAGCAGAGGGTGTATGTTAAAAGTAATTATTCTGACATTGTTGTCACAAGCACTGGGTCCCCACAAGGTTGTTGTCTATCACCCTTGTTGTTTATTTTGTATACCGACAGCTGCAGAAGTATGGAGGAGAACAGCTACCTCATTAAGTTTTCTGATGACACTGCACTGTTGACTCTTTTACAAGAACATACGACAGATCATGGTAATGCCTTAACTGACTTTGTACAGTGGTGCGATGAGAACTTTCTTGAGTTAAATGTAGACAAAACAAAGGAATTGAATATAGATTTTAGGAGATTTAAAGATGATTTTGTTGCTCCCAGTGTGATACATAGCAAACCTGTTGAAACTGTTACCTCTTTCAGGTACCTGGGAACTGTTTTTGATTGCCAGCTTAAATGGACTCTAAACACTGAACACATTGTCAAACTTGGCCAGCAAAGAATGTACCTTTTGTGGAAGTTAAATAGCTTCTCTGTTAGCAGAGCAATTTTAGGTTGTTTTTACCAATCTTTTATTGAGAGTCTTTTATCCTTCTCATTTGTATGCTGGTTTCATAATCTATCTGTCCATGACAGGAATAGTTTGAATAACATTGTCCACATCTGTTCCAAGATAATTGGTATTAAACAGAGGGACTTGACTTCCTTCTGTAATCAACAATTAATTAGGAAAGCTTCCCGCATTTTGTCCATACCTGAGCATGTGCTAGCGGGAGAATTTGTTTTATTAAGCTCCGGTAAACGCTATGCCATGCCAGTATGCAAAAGCAATAGGCACCTGAAATCTTTTGTGCCATCCGCAGTTCAGCTACTCAATCACAGATGAACTATCAGCAGTGTGTGTGTGTGATGGGTAGGTGCATGTGTGTGGTTGTGTGTGTGTTGGTTTTTTTTTTCCCCATATACATATATTTTGGAAACAGGGCACAGCTCCCATCTAAATTGCCCGTTGGGATTAATAAAGTCGGTTGTTATTGTTATTGTTATTGTTAAAAGACATGTTCCTTATCATGAATAGCCATAAGTCAGATCCATCTACAGACCACTATAATACCATGAATCATGCAAGAACAGGTGACCACAAGAACTGAGAACAATAGACTGAATAACTACATAAATTAAAACTCCACCTTGTACCAACTAGGCAGGGTTTTAAGCTCAGGTGGTAATTTAGAGATTGCTATAAACAAAAATCAAATCAAAACAAATAATAGGTACAAACCACTCACAAAAAAAGCCAAGCTGATTTGCACAAAAGAAAAACCAAGAAAGATTGCTGCCAGTTATTAAGAAATGTTGATGTAAATTAAACTAGGAGTTAAATCTAACAAACCTGTATTGTACCCAGTCTTGGGTTTTGATAACTTCTGTCAAAAAATGGTCGCCAATATGTTGTATTGTTGATGTTAAAATCTATCTGGGCTGGTTTTTCATAACGACTGATGTTTGCCCAAATCTGTCATAAATACAAAAACACGCGAATTACAAATCAGTAAACAGTTTTTGATAATCATAGAATTCT
This sequence comes from Pomacea maculata, assembly GCA_004794325.1. Classification (NCBI taxonomy): domain Eukaryota; kingdom Metazoa; phylum Mollusca; class Gastropoda; order Architaenioglossa; family Ampullariidae; genus Pomacea; species Pomacea maculata. The sequence goes on from SRHC01002052.1 coordinate 85,091, forward strand.
CACCTACAAAGAAAAAAAACCAAAAGCTTCTGTATGGGTACAAGTTTGTGTAGATGAACAATTGGTTATAAACAAGCACATCTGTTTTAACATTTATGATATAAGTACATCACCTTCTAATAATGACAATCCATAAAATTTAACCTAATTACAAATGTAAATAGTTTACTGGAACTGAAAAATATAGTCCACTGTGTCTAGTTTTGTGCAAAAGTTAGTTGACAGCAAACCAAAGGACATGTTAGTGGTGCATGATAAATGGAATGCCAAAGTTTTCCAAGCTGCCTCCAAAAACTTAAATGGCACATGGTAATGTATATTCTAATAAAATATGATCTTGTTTGGTACTTAATGTTTGTATATATTATGTAAAAATATTTTTCTTTTTAATTTCTTTAATAATTTCTGACTTTTGACCTTAGGCCCGATTTCTGAATTCTCTGCCCCATACAGTTACTATCTTTGATGTGAGCTTACTAAAGAAATCAGAACCTATAATTCTTAAAATTAACACCATGCAAATGTTTTTAAAATGCTCTTTTAACCCGTTTATCACATCTTTTTTTGTAGGTTAACACGTATAAGTTTTTTAAAACACCGGTGAAAATTTGCTTCACAGGCACTCAGTGCTCCGTAGTGAATGAGTTAAAGGTAAACAGAAAGAAGACCTAAGTAATAAGAATCAACAAGCAGGAACTCCCAATCCAACTTCAAGGAGAGAAAATCCTAGAAAAAGACCGCTTCACGTATCTGGGGAACACTGTCAACAAGGACGGTGGAGCGGATGATGATATCAAAAGCCACATCAACAAAGCCAGGCATGCTTTCAACAGCCTACGCCCCATCTGGAACTCCCAAGGATTATCCTTCCGCAGTAAGATCCGTATCTTCAACACCAATGTGAAAGCAGTCCTACTGTATGGTTCTGAAACCTGGAGAGTGACAAATGCCATCAACAACAAGCTGCAGACCTTTACCAACCGATGCCTATGCCATATTCTGGGAATAAGATGGCCTGAAAAGATCTCCAACAGCAGCCTTTGGAAAAGAACTTACCATAATGCCACTAGCCAAGACATCAAAAAGAGCGAATGGGGCTAGATAGGACACACCATGCTGACACCATAGCCAAGCAGGCACTTGACTGGAATCCTCAGGGAGAGTTGGGAGACTGCAAAGCTCTTTAAGTGCAAAACCCAGATCATTTATTCCTGCAGCAATAAAATATCTCCTACTTAGGGCAGCAATAGACTTAGAAAAGAACAGCAGAGAGCGAGGCAAAGGACATCGGAAACACTTGGGCCCAACTGAAGGGGGCTGCCAAAACCGGGTCTGCTGGCGAGGTGTTGTTGTGGCCCTATGCTCCTCAAAGGAGTAACAAGGAATAAACTAAACTAAACTAAGGGCAGCAATTCTTCTAAATCCTGTTCCTCCCTCCCCCCAGTCTGCAAGCTGAGGGGGATCTGGTCTGTTCAGAACCGACTCAAAATGTTCCCTCCAACGCTGTAGTTTTCCTGCCTCTCCCTCGACGACATTACCGTTCATGTCTTTCACTGGCACATCACTGTTCTTAAACCCGTTGTTTAGCTGTTTGTTTATCTTGTACAGTGTCTTCAGGTCATTTTTACTTGCTGCATTTTCTGCTTCATCTGCCAGTTTCTCTCTATGGTCTCTTTTGTCGGTTCTTGCCATCCTCTTTACCTCTTTGTTTAGTTTTGTATATCTTTGTCTGAGTTGTTCCTTCAGGCGTTCAGATCTGGTGCTGTTGATTCTTTGTTTGGCTGACTTTCTCTCTTCTATCTTCTTCCATGTCTCTTCTCTGATCCACTGTTCTTCCTTTTTCCGTTGGAATCCCAGTATTTTCTCTCCTGATTCCTGTAAGACTCGATTGAATTCGTCTAAGGTCATCTCTTGTTGGTCTCCTAGTGCCTGGAACCTGTTCTTTACTTCCATAGCAAAGGCCCTTTCGGTGGCTGGATTTTTTAGTTTGCCGGAGTCCACTCTCTGCTGACGTGCCTGTTTTCCTCGTGATCGACGCAGCTTCAGAGAAACTGTGGCTATCACAAGAGTGTGGTCACTGGCAACGTCTGCTCCTCTGTAGGCTCTAACATCTTGAAGTGAGCTCCTCCATTTTCGGTTGATGATGACATGATCTATCTGGTTCTTTGTGATCCCATCTGGTGATGTCCATGTTGCCTTGTGGATGTCTTTGTGTGGGAAGAGTG